>JAUZSU010196620.1:0-11828 GCA_034780255.1 Parotocinclus maculicauda | reverse complement strand
GAATAAGGCTGTAACGTAACAAAATGTGGAAAAAGTGAAGCGCTGTGAATACTTTCCGGATGCACTGTATATATTCACTATGTATATAATATGTATTATACTATGTATAAGTGACATAAACAGCAAATCAAATGATGGCATACTGCTGTGCGATGTTTATTGACTTCAAGAACACTGGAGAAATATGAGCTGTTTACGAACATGCTCTATTGATTATATAGCTCATTTCACACAGTGTTCCAGCTATGAAAATTATTATTAAATCTTTGTATTCTGAAAAAAAATGTGTGTAATCAGACACATAGTCTTCTGAATTTTCTTCACAGAACAATTCAGTGGGAGGAAGGGCAAAAGTGCAGTGATGACATGTTGTAATTTAAAATAGGTTTGGTTTCATAGAGCATGGAGGGGTGCCTTGTTCACACCTTTCTTGTGTAATGGTCAGTTGTGATGGTGCATTATTTTAAATCTTGTTTGCACTAGAACTTATTGTTTCCTTTTTTACTGCAACGTGACAAGACATTGCTTGTACAACAAATGTTATTTAAATCAGTGTTTTTTCCTCTGCTGTTTTCAGCACTGCTTTGGATTTATTATATCTAGAATACATATAACCTGATTAAAAAAAATGTTGTTTACACATTGAGAGGTTGACTGGGTTTTTAATAAACAGAACACGAATAAACAGCAGTGTAAACTGCAGATCAATACTTTGCCATTATATCACAGAATACTGTCAGCTATAGCATGGTTGTAATTGGAAATTAAAATGAACTTTAATCGCCTCTAAAACATCAATAAGTGTTTGAAAGTTCTTGCCAGGGATAATGCCAAGTTCTGCTGTACTCAGCACACTGAATAGATGGACCTTTCAAAGATGATTTGCTTTGTCCTTTGTCCAACCAGGCCAGACTCTTTGCTGTGCATGCTTGCTTGCACAGTTCTCAATCTTTAATGGTCAATTAGGGATTGCTCTCTTTATAGCCTGCTGTTAGGCACCTACTCTGCTTTTTTGGGATGTTGTCATGGGCCATTGGTTCTGTGTGTTCTCACAGGGTCGGGATGGATTAAACTGCATCAGGTCATAAGCAAAGATTGACACAAGCACCTCACACACAGATTGCAGAGTGAATATAAAGACACTGGGAATCTTAGTGTTTGTGTACTCAAATTGACATTTGAAATGATTATATCTTTTAGGGGTATTACACTGTATCGTGAGCCAAAAATGTTGCTTCATGGATATTCATTATATCGCTAGCATTTTGTTTGTTATGCCTCAGGTGGAATTGCAGGTTTTGAACACCAGAGGGTGCAATACATGCAATACATTTAGCTTCTAGTGATGGGCCGATCCACATTTTTTTTTTTCTAATCCGATTCCAGTGCACAAATGCTGATACCAATGCAGGACAGGTTTTTTTTTTTTTTTTTTACATTAATATTATGATTGCTATTGTTTGTAATTTGTAGAATTGCATTTTATTGATTTTTATTCTTTTTTTTTATCAATTCTGTTTTTTACTGATTTTCTATTTCTGATTCCAAAATGGTGAAAAAATGTGCCAAATTGTTACGTGTTATTAATATAGATTTTTTTTATATACAACTTCAAAACTAATCACTTTACATTAAGTTTTTCCCCCATTTAAAACCTATTATGAAAGATAGCTATATAGATCCTGTCACATCTATCATCTTCATGGGGTCTTGCATGAGGATGTGTATGGTCAAGCACAGGTTTACTTTCTAAACTGAGCAAAGTCTATAGATGTTGTTTAATAAACCCATGCTGCCAAATGTTCATATTTCTTCCTGACTGTCCTTTTCTATTTCTTAGAAATGTGTCTAATTCTTGTATGATCAGTTAAGTTGTATTTTCTGAAGCAGGAAATGGTTGAAGAAGCTTGTTTGTATTTGAGCTTGAGAAAAAGAGTAAGAAGCTAAGAGAGGGTATTTATTTTTCTCAACATCCTAGGATATATTGATCTGACTTTCATCAGAATTCTAGTCAATTGCTGGCCTTTCATCATCCTATGTCACCTACAATAGAATCACTGCTTGTGAGTGCTCCATTGAATTCTCATAAAATGGCTGCTAACGGGCCACAATTAGATACTGTAATTACTGTTGTCATGTAGGTCCAGCACATGCAACGTGTATCATGTAGAAAATACTGCCGTAAAATGTCATTATTAAGATGTCCTAAATGCTTAAAAGCATAAAAATTTATAAATATAGTACACATTGAAAACAGGCTTTCTTCTTAGCCACTTGCATATGCTCTAGATAAAAAGATATACCTCTGTTAATTTAGTGGTAGTATTTATTCTATACCAAACCGTTGTCAAGGTGGATGAAAAATGTCTGCTTGAACTCATCCAAGTCTCCAAACCATAGGAAGAAGAGTTTAATTCCTTCATCATTTCTGGCTGATGGAGTCCAAAAAACTATAATTAACCCTGTTGTGTGGTTGAGGTAACCTGTGTCCTCTATCAATCAGTGCAAAACTAGGCAATCTCAGGAATCCATGAGCTCATGTGTTTGGAGAGGGTTAGCACCCTTATCCAGCTGGGTTGATCTGCCCATTGATGCTCAGTGAGTCTCAGTTAAATAAAAAAAAACTGGAACATTGTCTTAGATTATTTGTTTGTTGATGCTCACTTTTTCACTTTTTTACGTTAGTGGTACAACCCCAATTCCAATGAAGTTGGAACGTTGTGTAAAACATAAATATAAACAGAATACGATGATTTGCAAATGCTTTTCAACTTGTATTTAATTAAATACACTACAAATACAAGATATTTAATGTTTAAACAGATAAACCTTATTATTTTTTATTATTTGATGCGTGAAACACGTTCCAAAAAGTTGCGACGGCGCAACAAAAGACTGGGAAAGTTGAGTAATTCTCAAAAACGCCCCTTTGACACATTCCACAGATGAAAAGGATAAAGGGTCATCCCCGAAAGGCTCAGTCATTCTCAAACAAGAACGGAGCGAGCAGAACGGAGCAGTTAAAAAAAAGCGTTTCTCATCATGCAATTACGAGCAATTTAGAGATTTTTTCATCTACTGTCGATTATATTATCAAAAGATTTAGAGAATCTAGAGAAATCTCTGCAAGTAAGCGGCAAGTCCGAAAACCAACATTGAATGCCTGTGATCTTCGATCCCTCAGGCGGCACTGCATTAAAAACCAACATCATTCTGTAACAGATATTACCACATGGAACCACATGGCTCAGGAACACTTCAGAAAACATTGTCAATGAACACAGTTCATCACTCCATTTACAAGTGCAAGTTAAAACTCCATGCAAAAAAACCATGCAAACCGAAAGCCATATATCAACAACATATGCTGCCCTTCAAGCTATGTCTTTTTTAGGCATGTCCCTGCTTATTTCAGCAAGACAATGGCAAGCCACATTGTGCACGTGCTACAACAGCTTGGCTTCATAGTAAAAGAGTAGACTGGCCTGCCTGCCTGTCTCTCATTGAAAATGTGTGGTGCATTAGGAAGTGCAAAATACGACAACAGAGAACCGAGATCGTTGAGTAACTGAAGTTGTACATCAAGCAAAAATGGGACAGAATTCCACTAACAAAGTATTAGTTAGTATCTCCACTTCTCAAATGCTTATTGAGTGTTGTAAAAAGGAAAGGTGTTGTAAAACAGTGGTAAACATGCCCCTGTCCCAACCATTTTTGAACATTTTACAGGCATTAAATTTAAAATGAATGAATATTTGCAAAAAAAAAATATTAAACAAAAAAGTTTATCCATTGGACATTAAATATCTTGTCTTTGGAGTGTATATAATTGAATATAAGTTGAAAAGGCAACTTCATCGTAAATCATTGTATTCTGTTTTTGTATGTTTTACACAACATCCCAACTTAATTGGAATTGGGGTTGTATTGGAGTTGTGCAGTAGTAAGAGTTGATCTTCTAAATTGAGTGACTAAAATAGTTTTTTTAACTAAAAAGAGGGTTTTTTTTAAGCCAAAATGTTTTTTTTATTATAGTGAAATATCACAACAAAACTTAAACATAATAACTACATAACTGTTATTCCAGTTGTTTTATGTTTCAAGGTAGAAAGTTTGAATACAGTTGCGGCCAAAAGTCTGAGATCACCAGTGTAATTGCATATATATATTGGATTTTGCTGAAATTTTATATTTTCATCACAAATTATACATTAGCATAACAATGTGAGTGAACTTGTGAATGTTTGACTAAAAATATCTGGATAAATGTCTGGATTAATTAGTATTTGTTGTGTAACTCTTTTGCTGTAATAGCAGCTTGGACTTGTTATTAAACGCTTTGTATTAAATTCTGAATTGCAACCGTCGTGGTCTCCAATCCAATGGCACTGAATCAAGAAACATGATTCATCAATATACTATTACCATGTGAACAAGGGATTGCTTTTGCAAACCTTTGTCAAGCACTACAATATGATGTTACATTTACACATGCCATAAGTCAAACAACAAATTTTAATGGTAGCCTAAGGCCTTTGCACATGTACTGTATATCCAATTTAAAAGATGTTGTATGGAATAGTGTTTCAAATTAGTACTCAATAAGCATGACAGATTTTAAAGCCTTTTGTGTCCTTTATTGTACTAAATTTACTTAAATGCTATTTTTCTCTCATTTTTAGTGTTAGATTAAATAAACTAACCATAAAGTCCAATGATAACAAGGGGAAATCCATCCCTACCAAGAAAGCCAGCAGTTCTCAGAATGACTGTTTCTTCCCATCTGCAATTCCAAATCCAGTTTTCTGCTCTGTGATATGCTTTTCCTATTAAACACGAATGTTTTACTTGATGCTTGGATGCCCTGAAGACACCGTTATGGTTACGCTTGTATCTCAAGAGTGCATACTCTTGCTCCTTCCTTTCTCCACCGCTCAGAAAAGTACAAGCAATAAACATGCTGTTAAATTTTAGACACAGTTGAATGGCTCAGACTGATAATTACTGACATATTTAATCCATCCAGCCATTATCTCCTGCTTAATCCACACAGGGTCGTGTGCCAGCCGATGCCCACCCGGCAACTCTGGGCGCAGGGGCAGGAACAACTTTTAGACAGGGTGCCAATGAGGGTTTTAATTTCTCTTTAATTTATTAAAGAGAGCTTGCTTTGGTTTGTATGTACTTATAGGTGGTATTTTGTGGCAAAGGGGAAGTAGATGACTTAAAAAACAGAATGTTTTTATACATTGAATTACAGACCAGAAGGGTTTTGTTTGTGAATCATGGCATTGTGACCTTTTCTTATTTGTCAGTCAGAAGAGGGATGTTTTTCAGAATGTTCTAGTCAGTTTTAGCTTAGAAACACCAGCTTGCTAGCAAAGTAAACATTAACACTGTGTCTAGTCTAGGTAGTCTGATTTATTTAGTTTTTTTAGGATTAGGACATTTAAGTATTCACAAGATTGTGACTGTGTTAATATAGTGATGTATTCAACACTAAACGGGGCGCCAATCCATCATAGGGGACACACACACACACACAGTCATGCACACAGTCACACACTAAAGGCCACTTTTAGTGACATCGGTTAACCTAACACGCATGTCTAGACTGTGGGAGGAAACCGGAGTGCCCGGAGTAAACCCACGCAGACATGTAGAGGACATGCAGACTACACACAGAAAGGCCACTCCACCCTGGGATTGAACCCGGGACATTGTGCTACCCACAAAACCACTGTGCTGTTATCAGTCATGTTATTCATTAAATTGACTTCTATATACCTTAAACATAAACTACATGTGTGCATGAGGAAAAAAACACCTTGTCTTTGTTTAGAGGTGTTCTGCTTGGACTAATGCTGGGTCTAATTTGCTACTGCTTTGGTTGGCATCGGTACCCAGTGCTCACTCTAGCAGCTAATTGGCTTTGCTGGCAAGTGGCTTATTGAGCTACGACTGGGCAGAGGTGATGGATGAAGGCATTTGTCAAGAAAGCTGCTTTCTGACAGAAAAACTTGTGAAGTCTTGATTCTACAGCTGAGATCGTTTTTGCCTGTGGATGACTTGAGGGAGGTGGTGGATTCGAGCTGAACTATGGCTTAATTCCCCTGTGTTATTGTGATATTTGCTTTACTAGGTCTTCAAATCTATACTTTGTTAGGTCTGTACACTGAAATTAACATACTCCTGTAATATTTATTTGATGGATAGAGCAGAGAATAATCTCTAGCTGACCACACTAATAATCAACATTGAAGTTCAGATGTAAATGAGGACAAACTGGGGATAAATGTACAGGTTGAAACAGGGTTGAAGTTAATCCTGTTGATTGCATGTTTGTGTGAGGAGACCAGGCGTGATTAGTGACAAAGGCAGTCAACTGTATAATTAATTAACGAACAGGGTTTGCACACAATTCGTGTAACAACGAACGTCTTATGATCAGTGGCTGAAATATTATGTAATGGTTCCTTTGTTTTCCCCAGTCTTTGTTATATTAATCGCAGACAGCTGAAGGCAATAGTTTATATAAAAATACTTATTGGCATCTCTATAGATATAATCAACTGAGCAATACTCTTGTGCAATGTACCATTTCTCTTCTGCAGCTTTGTTATTAAGACAACTTTAACTTGTTTGTTTGCTAAGCTGAAAATCCCTGTGCAAATTATAACAATTAGCACAGTAGAGCCTAGAACACCGGTAATTACTCAAAATGTGTTGAGCAAGCAGCATCTCTCATTTGTAATTTGTAAAATGTGCAGACCTTAGGATCAGAAGATTATGCATGAAGAGGGAATGCTGCACAAGTGATTATAGTCCATCTTCAACATTGGCGTTCAAATGCAGTCTGCTACCTGTGATTTAAAATTTAATAGAAGGATAAATTAATTGGAAGTAATACAAAAATGGCCCTTTATATAAATAATCAGAATGGGAACATGGACTCTCATGGACTGTGCCTTTTCATTTGTGCTGCTTGATTAGGGTTGAGTGGTATATGCCATGTGGTGGTAGAAATGTATCTACCCGTTTCATTGTTGGCTTACAGCTCCAGAGAACCCTTCTTTACCTGAGTGGAGTTTACATGTTCTCATTATTTTCTCTGAGTACTCCTGATTTCTTCCTACACTGCATAGACACGCATTAGGCCAGCTGGCATCTCTAAAGTGTCACAATGTGAGTGTGAAATTAATGAGCGTTAGTGTGTGTGTTTAATCTGTGATAGATTGGTGCCCTCTCTAGGTTTGGTTCCTGCTCACTATGAGCCCTGTGCTGCTCTCTGTGACCTGAATTGGATTGTGTTTTTGATGAGAATTAATTAATTAATGTTTATACTACAACATTTGCAGCTCATTTGTAATTTCCCATGTTGTGGGAGATGTTTTACAAGGTTTACATGTGATGGTCATGAGGAAGGTGGGGGAGAAGAGGGGGAGAGGAATGTTTTAGGGGAAAAGGACTCCTTGCAAACAACTGAAGATGCGGAATATGTAAACGTGTTGTGCTGACAATGTATTATTTTACAAAATTTGAGCAGAAAACATTTATACAGTTGTATCTGGGCGGCAACACTAGCAACCTTTTAGTCATTTTAAAATGAAGCATGCTAAAAAGCCAAAAGATGCATGTGCTTTTAGTTTGTTCCCAGTGGTGAAAAAGCATTATGGGTTAAAAGTTCAGAAAGTCACTAAGTTTGGAATAATTTAGGTAAATACTTGTGAATCCTTAGCTTTACAATCCTATTTAATTATAAAAGGCTAATCCCAAATGGAGCAAGCCTAGGGCGACAGTGGAAAGAAAATACTCCCTGAAAGTAGAAGGAAGAAACCTTGGGAGGACCAAGACTCAAAATGGAACCCATCCTTCTTAAGTGGCCTTCATGTTAATTGAATACTTACGTTATAACGTATATCAAAGAAATAGTCAAATTAAGTAAATAATATAATTTAAATCAATAATAAAATTTATAATTTAAAATCACTTCTAAGTGGGAGGTCCTTGGAGGCACATCGTTTCCTAATGACTAAATGATGGAGGGAGTTACTGCACTCTGGTGGGTTGGAGTTCTGTTGATGAAAACCAGTAGAGTGATGCCATGGTGGAGGAACATCCAAGTGTGTGGTGCTGGAACTGGTACCGGAACATCACCTTGGGGAGAAAAGAGAAAATGTAGTTACTTATGGGTTAGGAGCACATAGTCTTTTATCAATCACTGATGCCATGTGCAGCATGAAGCCCCGGCAGCACAAACTATAGCAGAATAGCTAAAGGGAGAGAACCAGAAGTTAACACAGCCAAGAGGCAACAACCAACCTGTCTAAATCTTATTAAAACCTGAGTAAATAAGAATGTTTTTAGCCTAGACTTAAAAAATTGGACAGTGTCTAAATTTCTAACTGAAGTAGGGGGTTTATTCCATAGCTGCTATTTTTTACTATTGTGTACTACACATTATAGACCAAAGCTATATAAGAAACGGGTGGAGTGTGGGGATGGATTGGGGGCAATGGTTAAAATATTTTAGAACAATATTTATAGTCATTTACAGGATACGCAGTATTTACCGTGATGCATGTAATTGCAGACAAAATGCTTTAATAGCCAAAGATTTTTAAAATACTTATTTTCAAATATTATCCCATATTTGGTAAGGTTACTTTTATTAAATATTTGCTGCAGTTGACTCAATTAAACAGGACTAATTACACTCTTTATAATGAAACTTGCTGGGGGTCAGTGACAATATCCTTTCTATGCTCAGAAATCTGTAATTCTAAATCTATCACAATAACAAAGTATATTGCGATAAAATATTGTAATATGGCTCACTCCTACTTTGTAGTGCACTAGTGTTGACTCAAACTGCTGTATTCAGCCAAACTACTGTACACTACTCTTCTTATTGCTGCCCAGATAACTAATTCCTCTACTTTTGGTTTAATGAAACTTCTGAACCTGAGTCAGAGTCTGTTATTACAAATCTAATTACAGCTCTATGGTACTGTAGTTTTAGACCAGCATTATATTTGTTGTTTTAGCAATATATAGCATATTGTCAACAACTGGACCCAAAAATGTCAAACTTGATATCGACATGCCGTAATACTCTTTTCAACAAATCTTTCTTCCATTATTTGTGAGCTTTAGCGTATCTTAGCTTTTCTAAGTGTTTTCTTGGCTGCTTCTCTTCAAAATAAGACAATTGATGATAAAAATAAGGAAAATAACTGCATTGGACCACAAATATTCATCTAATCAGAAGTTGTCCAAATGGACTTATGAGGTGCATACCTGTAATATGATAGGGGATTTTGTGTGTATCACCTGCCTATACTCACAGTGGAGGGTCTACATTTATTCATAACAAGCCCCTGCTGTTGTGGCTGTAAGTTTTATGAATTTCCCCACTGTGGGACTAATAAAGGTTTATCATATATTATCCAAGTTGATCTCGTTACCTTCGATGACATACTGCATAATGAGGTTTTTTTCTGTATGTCATTTTAGTTAATTTAACCAAAGTCAGCACACCAAAATGTCTTTCCCTAAAACTATCTTCTAATTCTTTGATGAAATCAGACTGTAAACTTAATATAATTTGATAAATATGCATTTTTTTTATTCTAGCAAAAGAATGGCTACGCCTATTAAAGCAATAATACACAAGGGACTCTGCATTACACAGATATCATCACAGGTATTGGTGTATTACATAGTATAGTATTCATAATAAAATTAGTATAACATACAACCTAAAGTGGTATATTATTGTCATAACCAGTATTCAATAAATAAATAAATTATTAATATTCACAACAACTCAGCAGTAGAATGTATGCCATGCCTGTTTAGCTCCAGACATATCCCATCATGCTCATCAGACCTTTATATTCTGTGCTTCACTGTGGCATAAAACTGATTAAGAATCTTATCATTTAGTGACTTTTTTGACATGAACAGACAACCCTTTCTAGTACACTAGGACTGAAAACAACTAATGGTTCACAGTCTGTTTTACTGTACTGTCATTGTATTCCCTTAGTTTCTTTTCTGATGCTTTAGCTTGCTGCATACGTACTCCATACCCCTTTGTAAGTTTCCTATTCTTAGAATCGGTATAGCTTGTCTAGTTTAGTGTGGACTCTACTAAGGTAATTCCAGTAAAGTCTACATGTATTTGTGTAATTGTTTGTAGCTTTATGAATAGGTGCTTTTGTTCTAATTTCTGTAATTGGAAATGGATGGCTGGCTTGATTTCTGTTAGCGTTCTTTTGGCTCTAAATACTAGAGCAAATAATAGTCACATGTAGTCCAGTTAATACCACAGGCCACTGCGCAGTCAAATTATCAATATCCTTGATCGAAATGCTCATACAGGTGGAACTTAAGTGTTGGAGAGTGATTATTCCCAGCCTGCACAGCTTCTCTGCTATTAGACACACATGATTAATTCTGCATGTTAAGCAGGCATCAAAATGGTTCAAACCTAGAATAGTAAGTCTGGATTTTTTTCCCCACTGATGGACCCTAAAATAATGACCTTAACCTTTAGGTTGGGTTGTATCATATAATACCAGCTAATATAATATAAATATCAATATAATATAATATAAGCTCAGCTCATCATGACACCCTCATACCCAGTTTGAAAGTTTTGGGTGACAAATTGACTGTTACATATGAGTACATCATGGCTTTGACATTTTAAATGCATAGAAGATGGTGACTGATTCAGTTGAAATTCAGGACTCAGTTGATTGCAGTGGCTGAGAGTTTTGGCTGAGACAACTGCCACAGGCCTGACTGGGTCCATTTTGTGTCTGCCCCTTTAATAGCAAAGGACAGCCATTGAGGATCGCTACTAATTTGAACTGTGCTTGCAGAGAATGAAGCCACCTCAGGGGAGAGTTCATTATTTTTCTCCATGTGAAGGACCTGTCCCACAAACAATGGAAGTGTCATTCCTCTGCCTCTATGAGGTTGATCTTTCACTTCAGATGCAGCATCTTTCTTAGTTATCCTACTGACCCTTTCTGTCATAGCAACACAGACCGTTGTATATTGCTCACTTGTTTTTCTTAAATTTACCAAACCTCTGGTTTTGGTGCTCTGTTATAGGTGCAAATGTGGAAATCACTGATTTACATATAGTTTGTATTATGCATTTGTCATATTTGAGTCTTTGTAACAATCATGGCATATCAAGAAAGGAATAATTATTGGATGCATTTATACTGCTCACAAACATGAAATATCCCCCAATTTTGCATTGACCTTCTCTGAACTGCTAGACTCCCTGACCATATAAAAATACTTAACACACATAGAAACATTCACATGATATATATATATATATATATATAAACATGTATATTAGCTGCTCCTACTTAGCAGCTGTGATCTGACCCTTGACATTTACCCCATCTCTCTTGGACAGGCCCATTAATTATTGTAAGTTTGTTAGACTAACTCAGGTTGCCCATGTTGTATGCAAGTAGATTTGACCTTGACCTTTAGCTGCAATGGTTATGAAGTAACTGTGATGAAAAATCTTGTTAAGGCAAGATTGCAAAGTGTGCCATTTAAATGACAGCAAAAATGCTTACAAAACCTACAAGGTACAATTATACAGGTATGCACGGTATCACATATAATTGTAGTTTAGATACTATACATTTACATTTACATCATTTAGCAGACACCCTTATCCAGAGCGACTTACAACTTATACAGTCTTACAAGCCAAGCAATTGTGGGTTAAGGGCCTTGCTCAAGGACCCAACTGTGGCAGCTTGGCAGAGGTGGGATTTGAACCCTGG
>JAUZSU010196609.1:0-11828 GCA_034780255.1 Parotocinclus maculicauda | reverse complement strand
ATCTACAACACAATGTATAGGTACTCAGCATGCGAAGCATAATACTGTAAAAAACAAGTTCTTACTAAATTCCAGTCTACGTTTGAAGAACTTATTTAGTGTGATTTGACGCACTCTAGATGTGGCTAAGTGGCCACTTGTGGCTTTTTTTTGTAGTAAATAGAAATGTTACGCAAAGACCTGTAGGTGGCAGTAGAGGGCTGGGAAGAAACTCGGGAGTAGCGATGCCAGAGACAAAAAGTTTTTTCACGGATGTTACATACTGTACACGTTCTTTGGTCAGATTTTGCGGAATTTTGGACCAAATAAGCGAATAAAATTACACGTATATAATAGGATTTGTTTTGGTACTTTTGGATTTGCTCAGAATAAGCGGCTAGTCCCATTAACCGGTGGTCCTATTAACCGGAATTGACTGTATTACCTAATTTTTGTGAGCAATGTACATTTTAATATACTGTTCAGGTCTGCTTGCTAACAGTGCCCTCAAGTGGTAGAAAAGTCATAACACTGTGTTTGATGGCCCACTGTTACATAAGGGAATCTCTACTTATTACGCTTGAACATAAACTACATAAACTTGAATATAAAATAAACACATAAACAACTATAACAAAAAGGTAATTTGGTTAATTTAATAAAGATGAGTATGTTGAACTGATGATGTTGCAAATACTAATTAAATATTTGAATCATTGATACATACTGAATGTCCAGGTACGGGTGCGAATCATCGAGGGAAGACAGCTGCCTGGTGTCAACATAAAACCTGTGGTTAAATTGACTGTTGGAGGACAGACAAAGAGAACTCGGATCAAGAAGGGAAATAATCCATCATTTGATGAGGTGAAGTGTTTAAAATACAAATACACTAGTATAGTGTTGATATATTTTTGTTATATTGTTTTAAACTGCACACAAAAATTATGGAATATTTCAAAATGAATCCCACAAGAACTGCTGGACAATCTGATCCTGTCCATGCCCCATCACTGTCACTGTGTTTTGGCAGTTCTGAGTGACCATACACCCTACTGACAGTCAATGTGTGGCACTCTCGTCCAGGTTGGCATTCTTCTGTTCACCTTCATGAATATGCCACTTGCTACCCAATAACCGTAATTGAGTTTGCACCTCATTTACTTAATCAAACAAATTTCGTTAAAGTTTCCTTTGCTTTTCTGATTATCTTGTTTAATGAAATAAAATCAAATACTTATTTTTAAACTCTTCATATTCATTTAGAAAAATCCACAAATTTTTGTGAGCAGTGTACTATACGTCATTTAATGGCACAGCTATAGAACTAAACTTATGCATTTAACACCTTATTACCACAGACATTCTTCCTGAACTTCTTTGAAACCCCAGCAGATCTCTTTGATGAGCCTATATTTATAACAGTAAGTACGCCTTACTGGTCTTCTTAAGTGAAACAGAATTACAGGAATAGATGTGATGCTGAAAGAAGAGAATGTAATGAGAAATTATGATGCTGCACTTTGTTACAACACTAAGACTTTATGGAAAGTGTTAAATATTGCTTTGTGGAATGTCTAGGCAAGTCAAGTCAGGTCTATTTAGGTCTGTATAGCGCTTTTTGCAATGTAATATTGTCTTAAAGCAACTTTACAGTATCAGATTATCTTCTAAGGCAAATCCCAATTTAAGCAAACCTATGGCGACAGTAGCAAGAAAAAACTTCCTAAATGTTATAAGGAAAAACCTTGGGAGGACCAAGACTCAAAAAGCTACCCAACTTCCTTGCGTGATGTAGATGTTAAATGTAAGAACAAAACTAATTTATCTAGGCAAATACATGTGTAGTATTAGTTCACCTAACAAAAAGTAAGTAAATATTAACAAATAAATTAAATGTTGAAAAGAATAGCATAAAACATATTAACAATTATTTTGTCAGATGTGCAGATTCATTATATCATCTTGAGCAGGAAAGCTTTTGAAGGCACAACCGAAGGAGGGAGGGAGTTACTGCCCTCTGGTGGGCCCAAGGCATGGTGGGATTGGTTCCTGATAACGGAAACAAGTCGAGTTGCTGAAGTAGAGGAACATACAATGACTTAATGTGTGGTGCTGGAACTAATATTGAATGAAAACATAGAAAAAGAAAAAAAGCATGTTTTTATGCAGCACAGATTTTCTATCTGTCTGGCTTACTGTCCTGCCATCCCAAATGCTCTTTATATTTGTATATATTATGAATTATGTTTTTTAAAGCAGTATAACTAGTAGATTAATGTATTTTCAATGCATTCTACTTCTCCCACTTTTCATTGTATAACAACATTATTATTACTATTATGAGTATTATTACTAGTAGTAGCAGCAGCAATAGTCGATTTTATACTATATATATATTATGTATTGTATTGTTGTTATTATTATTAATCATTACTTAAACAATTATACCAATAAAATACCATTTTGCCCTGTCAAAATCCTTATTTTTGTCACATTACATTACACCCTGAAAATTTTAAATTATTTTAAATTTACTAAATTACATAATCAAGAACATTATTAAGTGAAAATTGTTTGGCACCAGCAACATTTTCCCTAAATTGGGCAGTCCATCCAAATTAACTGACTGAGATTGGAGCATAATGATTAAGAAATCTACCTCAAAGTCAATTGACTTGAAAAATTGGTCAGTCTGTGCAATTGAAAATTATTTTATGAGCTTTAGACAAGGTTGGCCTGTTTATCATGGTAGCAAGAAAGCTAAAACACCATGTTTTTTGAAAGCAAACACAGAACACCACTTTAACCACACCAAAGATACTGTGAAGCAGCTTGGTGACAGCAGGTTTTCTTCAGAGGGGACTGCGCTATTGGTCAGGACTAATCATCCATTATCTTAATCCACATGGGGTCTCAGGTCAGCCGGTGCCCACCCGGCAACTCTGGGTGCAAGGGCAGGAACAATCCCAGACGGGGCGCCAATCCATCGTAGGGCACACACATCACACACTAAGTGCCACTTTAGAGACACCAGATGACCTAACACGCATTTCTTTGAACTATGGGAGGAAACCTGAATACCCAGTAAACTTATGCAGACACATGGAGGACATGCAGACTCCAGGACTAATCGCATCCACAAAAAAAATAAACAAAATGCAATGCTTTAAAATTGGATGGTGATTGTTCTTTAGTAGTAATAATTGTAATATTTATGTATTTGTGCTCCAAGGTGTTTGACTCCAAATCTCTCCGCACAGACTCTGTCATAGGAGAATTTAAGGTAGTCTTCCTTTTCCTTTGCATTTATCTCTTTTATCTTTCACCAGACTCCACATGCACTAAATCCCCACTGCTTTTTTTCATCAGGTCTCTGTAGTATTATTGTTTGTTAGACAATAAGGTCAGTTTTACACAGAGCTGTTAATAATGCTTACTCATTTTGTATTTTCGCTCAGATGGATGTTGGCATGGTATATCATGAACACAGTGAGTATTGCAGACTCTTGCTGACATTTGGTTGCATGATATAAATGAAAAAGAACAGGTCTACAACTTATTTCTAAATTTAAATCAGCCTTTTTATGTTGTTGCAATTTTTCAAAAGGGATTGCCTAACTTTAAGAGATATACTAGTGTTGATTAGTTTCTGCTCTTTCACAGGGCATGCTGTTCTTAGAAGGTGGCTGTTGTTGGCTGATCCCGATGATCTCTCTGCTGGGGCCAGAGGATATCTGAAGGTCAGCCTGGTTGTCCTGGCTGCAGGTGATGAGCCACCGGTAAGAAAGAGTAACTTCATCATGCAAGTTATTTGGTTTTGTGCAGTGCTATGATATAACATTTGTGCCCTTCTTCTCAGATGGAGAAAGAAGGTTGTCATGAGAGGGAAGACATTGAGGCAAACCTGTTGAGACCAGCAGGCCTAATGCTTAGAGGAGCCACCTTCACTATGAAAATATACAGAGCAGAAGACCTGCCTCAAAGTGGGTGTCATTAGTGGCATAGCCAAGGTCACTTGGAATGAATTCACTTATATTTGTGATCTGTTTGTGTATAGTGAAATCCAGTGACTGTAGGCTTACTTCTCCCATTTTCCTTTCCATAGTGGATGATGCTTTTATGGATGGCATGAGACAGTTTCTGGGGTTTGAATCCCACCGAAAAAACCTAGTGGACCCATTAGTGGAAATCAACTTTGCTGGCAAAACGGTATATCAGACAATATACCCATAACACAAAATCATATTTGCTTCATTTTACATGTTCTGATCTGCACCATAGCAGCCGTCTGTTTCTACTGGACAAAGCCCCACATCTGGGATTTCTTTAACGTTTTGTAATGTAGTTTGTCTCAGCATTTTTTCCAGTTTCTCAAACCCCTAAGAACAAATTCTAACTGGCTGTTTGAAATCTTCCAGATAGATTTTTATCAGACTGTAATGAAAATACTCCAGTTTAAGGATTCAAACTGCATACGCCAGTAGAGATAAAACATAGAAGAAGCAGGCTACTATTGTAGGCTAGTAATGGTAATAATTATATTAAACTCCACCAGTGAGGAAGGATGATTTACAAAAAGCCAACCCTGTCTGTGGATATGAGTCTACATGAGCTCTTAATCCAACATATGTGATTTTGTATGTATGTATTCACAGATGTGCAGTAAAATATTGGAGAGAAACGCCAATCCACAGTGGAACCAAAGTCTTACACTCCCTATCAGAGTGAGATGAGCTATGTAATATATTTTGATCAAAGGCTTTCAGTCTTATTTCTTATGTTTTATGTCAATATTGTTTTTTCCTCTTTGCAGTTTCCATCTATGTGTGAGAAGATGAGGATACGCATTTTAGACTGGTTATATATATATATATATATATATATATATATTTATATATATTGTATAATAATGAATAATAATAAATAGGAACTTTTTAATAACATATAATATAAATCTGTTCTAGGGATCGAGCGAGTCACAATGACGTCATTGGCACTTTTCACCTGTGTATGTCAAAGATCTCTGCTCCAGGGGGTGAAATTGAAGGTATTATTATGGGATTAATTATTATTAATTATTATGCTCACAAATAATAAAATATCCTCTTATTTTTGTGAGCATATTCATTATAATGAATATGCACCTTTCAGATCATTTCAGAATATGTTGAGATAAACATAATGAAGAGTTGAGTTGCCTTGCAGTTTGTTGCACTTCAAGGGATTTTGAATGCTTGTTACTAACAAGCAGTACTTATGAGTGACAGTCATAACTGGAGAGAAGTTATGACTGTCACAGCAATGTGAACAATAACCTTTTCAAATTCTAATACGTTAGCTTGGCCCAGAAATATACAAATGCCAAATTACATAAAGCAAGTTTTAGTAGTGAATCTAGCCTGATCAGATGTTGTACAGGCACATTTGGCTTTGTCTGGGGGTGGAAAGGTCTGATTGGGGTGCTGGCAAAGTTGACAAGTGGATGCAGTGTGCTTGGTCCTTTTCCCCATGTATATTTACCCTCACAGTTGAAACAAAAAGAAGTGGTCGACAGCTATAGATTGTGCTGATCAGCCTTCGTTGCTCCTCCATTGGTGGTGGTGTGTGTCTGCATGCAGGGGCGTTGATGTACGGAGGATGCCAGGAATATAGGGAATTGGATCAGCTTAATTTTGGTTAAAAAGAGAGGACATTTGTAAAGTGTTGAGTGATTGTATTGTTTGATTTGTAAGCCATATCTTGATCGTCTGTTGTCCTTGAATGTTATGTGTATATGTTGTGTGTATATCTGTGGTTTTAGCCACACTCACTAGCAACAGGTTCATAATGTGAAACATCTCGAGAACTCTCTGCATTACAGTTCTATTGGTTAGCACCTTCCTAACCCTAAACATTCGCGAGTCAGTTCACTGTTTTTCTAGCTAAATCAGGCCACTTTAACCTATTAAAAACCATGATCCCCATTTGGGGATCGAGTGCTTTAACTCGCCTACTGATGGGATGGGATGGGATGGGATGTAGGCGGACAGAAACAAAGTAAAAAATGTTCTGAAAAAAATGTGGCAGTTAATGGGTTAAGATTTCCTTGAAATGTAACATGCATTACAATTAAAATTTATTCTATTTCTACTCCTTCTTCTTCTTCTTATTATTATTATAAAGAAATAGGATCTCCAACTTTGATGGAGATCTTGCCTTGGAATGTGGAATTATTGTGCAACATCAGTATGTGGCCTTGTAGTCCATATGGTCCAAAATCTAATGGAAAATCTTCTCAGAAGCATGACAGATGTTGTAGCAGGTGGACAAACCCAATAATAACCATATTTTGGGTGTTTCTTTTAGTTATATAGGACAGCAATACAATTTCTAGACATGTGCTGTTTTATATATGTAATATAAACAGGGGTGTTTAAACATTTCCTTAGTACAAGGTTGCCTCACCTTTTTAATTAGTAAATGCCTGAAACAAATATGAAAACATTTCTGCTGGTTAGCAATTAAATTTTTGGACAGAATATAAGGCAGCTTTGTTTGTAGAAGTGTAACACTCAGTGATTTGTGTAGCTGTGCATGATATTTAGTACGCATCTCAATCTTGACTAATGATTTTTTTAGTCTAACCCGTCCATGTAAGCACGTTTGAAGATCTAATTGTTTTGTGTAAGCATGGATTGGGAACAAGGGTGAGCATGCACCCGTACTATCTTACCCTGTTAAAATGATCCTTTATTTCTCTATGCATTCAGATGAGTTACCCCACAGGACTCTCCAAAGCACCAGTATGTCTCTCTTTTCTGTTGTATCTATTGAGTATATGTACTCTGCGCAAAATAGAGATATTATAGCTCCCATTAAAACCCACAAGACAGAAAATTGGATCAAATGCTTTACATACTCATAGAATGTGCTATCATTTCTTACATAAATAGTAAGTCTTTTTATTAATATAGCCTTAAGACTTATTTACTTGAGATGAAGGTATTGTATACTATGAAACAGATTCTTACCTTGTACACTCCAATTTCTGTCTTAGTTGACGACAGTTTGGGTTTCCTGCCGACATTTGGCCCCTGCTATGTTAACCTGTATGGAAGCTTAAGAGAATTCACAGCCTTCTCTGATCCCCATGAGGCCCTCAACCTTGGCAAGGTAAATTAGATTATCCACTTATTCTGCATTATAGTTTAGCATTCAGTTTAACCTGAATTTGTGTATTGAAGCTTCACTGAGTGTGCTGTAATGGTGTTTTAGGGAGAGGGTGTAGCTTATCGTGGCCGTCTCCTTTTGGAGCTTACTACTAAGCTGTGTGAGCATGTTGAGCAGAAAATGGAAGACATCCATTCTGATGATCTGTTGGTAGTTGAGGTAAGATGTAGAAAGTCGCTCTGTCTTATATAACTGTCATATATTTTGGTCTTAAATGTTGTAATTTCACACTTTTAGCACACTTTTTTAATATGCTTTTATTTGGCCTATGCTCTGCAAAGATACACTAGCGTTTACTTGATTAAAGAAGGCAACGTAAAAATAAATATAACTTCTTCAAATTTTTTTAAATGTTATTTGATTGTCATTTTAAACGGTATAATTTTAACCCTTGTCTACTGCAGCGCCTGCCAGTGCCATAAGTTCCTTGTAGAGCATTTTCCTTTGATCATGTATGGCCTCATTTATCCCTATACTCTTCCCAGAAAGTTGAATCAGTTCATCTGGACATACCGTAAGGTTTTATTGAACAAATGTTTCATCACTGATCTACCTGAAACGGAAGAAGTTCAAAAAACTTTATCTCCAGAAGAACTGATTCCACTATCCCTGATTTTCTCACCAGTACCACTAAGCATGCACAAAATCCAGTTGTATGTTTCAGTAATCTGCCATCCAATATGTGTTTCTTTGCCCATTGATAGAGCTACAAAGTGTATTAAAACATAAATTAAATAATGTGCAAAATATAATTAGAAAATTAGTGTGTTATAAAAAAGTATGCTGTGGATATACTAACATTCTGATTGAAAGTGATATGCACAGAAACACTGCTTTTTTTGGCTTTTGAGCAGAAATTCATGCGGAAGAGAAAGTACTCTTTGTTTGCTGCATTCTACTCGGCCACCTTACTTCAGGATGTAGATGATGCAATCCAGTTTGAGGTCAGCATCGGCAACTACGGAAACAAGTTTGACTACACCTGCTTGCCTCTGCCCTCCACCACCCAGTACAGTTGTTCTGTATTTGATGGTAAGAATGGTCATTCTCAACAGCAGTTGATAGCACTGGTATGTCAAGCATTAAGTTCTGCTATCTTATATAACCATAGGTTGTCACTACTATTACCTGCCTTGGGGGAATGTGAAACCTGTGGTGGTGTTGTCATCAGAGTGGGAGGACATCAACCCTCGTTTAGAAGCCCTCAATATGCTGCTCAGTATTAAGGAACGCCTGGTGAGGGTCAAGATAATGTACTAAAAATACTACATGCTCTAAACTTCCTCATTTTGTAGTCATGTTCTATACATAATACATAAATACTGGTAGAGAAGTAATTTTATTTATTAATATTATTTAAGTAATATATGAATTATAATGTAATGTTTACAGAGATTCATTAGACAGTAAATTCTTATGTTTTTACAATTTAATACAATTTTACATAATGCAGCCGTTAATATTCAGGTAGTGACAGTTCACAAGCCCAAATAGATTTAAGATAATGAGTCCTCAACGGTAAGTTATTGGAGGCACATCGTCTTGTAATAACTAAATAATGGTGGGACTGGTTTCTGTTGATGAAGACCAGTAGAGTGATGCTGAGACAGAGGAACATCTAGGTGTGGTGCTGAATCTGGTTCTGGAACATCAGCCCACCACCATTGTTACCTGGGTTTGTGTAACTGTGGTATAACTAAGTTACTAAGTTTCACTGGTACAATGGGTCTGAGGAAACAGTAACCCTTGTCATGGACTAGCTTCCTGTCAAAGGTACATTTCCGTAGTGCCCATTTAATTCCAGGAAGGACTCTAGGGCTCCCTGCCCCCTACCCCCTATATGCCCCTGAGCAGGATTCACTTCGTTAAAACAGGAAAAAACAAACCTTCTAAGTTACTTTTATATCTAGTGTATGAAGTGTTTATTAAGATATTTTAAAGAAAATATTTCAATACTGACCCTGGACACGTAGCATGCACATCATAACCCATAAGTTTTTGTCCATATTTGCGTTAGGATTCAAACCTGAATCGAGTGCAGTTGTCGTTCCACGGAGGAGGTGACCAAGATGAACTGGAAGAGATGGTGGTAAAACTGCTTGATGATATCATTGCTGACTGCAGGTAAAACTCGTCTTAGGCGTTTTTGTGGCATGTGATATGATTAAAAAAAAGAAATACATATTATGTTACTTCTTAATCTAGAAATCCCAAATTTCATTTGTTAAATATTCAGCATATTAATGTTTGATATACTGTAGGTTATATAAAAATATATTAGCTTAAACTCTTTAGATTCTGTTAGTTTCATGTATCAAAAATGTACCACCAGTAGTTTTATTTAGTTATTGATGATGTTGTAGTCAGGACTGCTAGAGCTGTGTCCTAGTGAAGCCCCAAACTGGGAGTGGACCAGACAAAAGACCAAACAGTTTATAGATTATACATGATATATTCATAAATTATATTACATTTTGTCATATTTTTTAAAATGTAACATTAAATAATAAATAAATTAAAGTTACTATTATTATTGTATCTATACTCCTCACAAAAATTAGGGGATATTTTATTTTAAAATACAGTATAGTATAAACCAAAGTAATGAAGGAACAAATTATGGTGATAATTCGGTTCCCCTTCTTCTCTGGTCTTGCCTCTGGTTTGACTACAATTTCTGAGTCCACCTCACAGCGGGGTGGTAGCGGGGTGATAGCGGGGTAGCGTTTACACCTCTCTCAACTTCATGCAATGTGTTATTGCTACTGTTTAGTTAATAAGGTGCAACTGAAGATAATTATGTTTTACTTGGTGTAAATGTGTACATTTATTTACCTATAAAATAACAACATGTTGCTAAACTATTTTGTTTACAAAGTACAGTGTTGCCACACAGTTATAAGGTTTCCTTCTCTGGGTGATTTCACTTAGCCACAACATAAAAACACATTGTTATAACGAGGCAGTTATTGTTTTATTGTTATTGTTGGCAAAATGAAAATAAATCTTAGTAAGTATTTTAAAAATCTATCTTTAAGTGTAATCCAAATATTCCGTTTAACAGTGAGGAGCTTCCTGAGTTGGATGGCTGGTCATGCGTGACCCCTCTGGATAAGTCTTTGCGACGTTTGCGTAAGATAAACCTGAAGCAGATTGAGCAGGCCGCTCTGGCACTGAAACATGGTCCGGAGACAGAGCTGAGCACAGTGTTGGAGCAAGCAGAAGACTGGGCCACGAGACTGCAGTCACTCGCTGAGGAGGTCAGAATCCTTATAGAATATCCTAATGTCCGTATAGAATACCCAGGAAATGTAGTTTGGAATAAACCCAAGACTTTCTCCTTTAAAAAATTGTCTTCATAGAGTAGGACCCAAGACCTATATGCAACATCTCTATTTTGCTCATCAGAGTTATTGCTTTGCTATCAATTTCTTTTTTAGCCCCAAAACTGTATGCCAGATATTATGATCTGGATGCTTCAGGGGGACAAACGAGTGGCTTATCACAGAATCCCTGCTCATGAGGTGCTCTTCTCTCAGGGTTATTGTGGTAAACACTGTGGTCAGCTCCAAACCATATTCATGAAGGTGTGTACACCACGATAAATGCACTTATGATATCCACAGATTCACTGTTGACCTGCTTAATTTTTTATGTGCATATGTGTGTTTTAGTACCCTCAGGGTGGTAGCAACGACTCTAAGATACCAGCACAACTTAGGGTAAAGGTGTGGTTTGGTCTGACATCTGAAGTCAAGCACTTTAACCAGTTCTCAGAGGGAAAACTGTCTGTGTTTGCAGAGACGGTGAGCATTCTCACATATTTGCTGCTTATTCTGTGCTCTTTATGTTCATATGGAGAGTATAGGTCTTGAATATACATTTTAAAATCATGTTTATATTGAAACCTGCCATTCGCAGGATTATGAATAATTATCATTGGATAATGATCCAAACGGACACAAAAGCTTTTGTGGCATAGTGATAAGAAATTTTAATGATGGTAATAAATGGAATGTATCACAAAACATCACCCCCTGCTGACCATATGACTGTTTAGCTGCAGCCCACTCAGTGCTAACCATACTGTACATCATCAAAAATGTCTACAAGAGGGAAGCAAGTGTCAAAACTAAACTTTGAAACAGTGATCCCAACTGGTTTGATGAATCCCAAGTTCTCGTCATTAGATTTTGAAATTGTATAATGACCACATATAGCACCTTGCCAATGATTGGATTTAAAAAAAGCTTTATCATATCTTAGCGTGGGCAGCATGGTGGCTCACAGAAAGAAGGTCCTGTGTTCAATCCCCCCAGGTTGAGCAGTCTGGGTTCCTTCTGTGTGCAGTCTGCATGTCCTCCCTGTGTCTGCGTGGGTGGCCTCCCACAGTCCAGACGTGTGTTATGTTAATTGGTGTCTCTAAAGTGGCCCTTAGTGTGTGACTGTGTGTATGTGACCTACGATGGATTGGCATTCCATCTAGGGTTGATCGTGCCATTGCGCCCAGAGTTGCTGAATGGGCACTGGCTGGCCCGTGACCCTATGTGAATTAAGCGGAAGATGATGGATATCTTAGCCTTTTCTTTTCTGATTCCAAAAAGACGTTTCTTGGCCTCTATCCTTCCAAAAACACA
>JAUZSU010196598.1:0-11829 GCA_034780255.1 Parotocinclus maculicauda | reverse complement strand
GACCTGAAAATGGCTGTCTACCAACGTTCACCATCCAACCTGATGGAACTGGAGAGGATCTGCAAGGAAGAATGGCAAAGAATCCCCAAAAATTGTTGCATCATTCCCTAGAAGACTCATGGCCGTACTAGCTCAAAAGGGTGCTTATACTAAATACTGAGCAAAGGGTCTAAATACTTCTGACCATGTGATGTTTCAGGAGTTTTTTAAAAATAAATTTGCAAAAAACTTTAAATGTCTGTTTTTTTCTGTCAAGATGGGATGCTGAGTGTACATTACGGAGAAATAAAACATAACTTCTTTTGAATTTTGCAAATGGCTGCAATGAAAAAAAGTGATACATTTAAAGGGGTCTGAATACTTTCCCTACCCACTGTGTAGTTGGCAGTGTTACAACAGGCCAAGTTCATCGTGAGCCCAACCCTACCACCACTGCACAACTTTTTTTTTTAATGAACAAAAAACAAAAAAGCACATTTGAATATAATTTTAGACCATCATTCCCACACTTCTGAGGGAAGAACATTGCCTTTTTGACTATAGAAGAACAACAGTAACTATGAAATAAAAACCTTATGTAATGCTAAACCTGTGAGCCAAAAGGCTATGATGAATTGATAACAAATGAAATTGTATTAAAAGCAAAATATAATAAGAGGAATATAATGAAAGATAGTAAAAAATATATCAAAATTAAACTAGATCAGTAAAGAGAGGCAAACCTAATGTACGATTTCTCTCTGACAGTGAATGTGGATCATAAAAATTGCACGTTCAAATATTATGATTAAATATAACTTCCTATGGTTTAAGCATTTTTTTTACTTAAAAACAACAACAACTTTAACTCTTATTTTTAGTGGTGCTAGGACGATTTTTACAACCCCTTTGTAGCATGCTTGCAAAAAAAAAATAAATCATACCACTCCTTGGTCCAGACTAGCCTTTTTGTACCATTTGTAACTTTTTCAAAAATTGTTTCTGAACAGATTTTTTCCTGGAACTTCTGGAGAAAACAGAGCGCTCACTGAATGAGATGTTCATTCGTACTTATGGAGATCCATACACACAAAATGCAGACATTTTTCAGCACTTGTTTTCAGAACTAAAACGCTACTACACGGGTGAAAACGTAAACCTGGATGAGATGATTGATGATTTCTGGATGCGTTTGATGGAGCGAATGTTTCAGCTGCTAAACTCGCAATATGACATCAATGATGATTATATGGAATGTGTGAACAAGCAGATGGATGACCTCAAGCCCTTTGGAGACATTCCTAAAAAGGTCAAAGCTCAAGTGACAAGGGCATTTGCAATTGCTCGAACGTTTGTCCAGGGACTCAAGTTTGGACAAGACGTTGCTAACACAGCATCCAAGGTTTGTTTTGCATTTTGTTTTGCCAGTTATCTGTACATTTACAGATAACTAATATTGGTGTTTGTAATATTGCTTTTTGTAGTGTGATATCATCTATTCAGTCTTTAACTTATCTGCTTATCCAAGTCAGGGTCGCGGTAGGGCCGGTGCCCAGCTGGCAGCACAGAGTACAAGGCAGGAACAACCCTAAACAAGGGCCCAATTCATCTTAGGGCACACAAAAACACATTTTTACTCACAGTCACACACTAAGGTCAATTTGGAAACACCACTTAACCTAACACATCTTTGGTCCGGATCGAACTGGGGATCTCAGAGCTGTGCGGCGACAGTGCTAACCACTGCACCACTGTGCTGCCCTGAAGCGTGATAGCTAATTTGTATTTTATTATTATTTCAGTACTTTCAAGTAAAGACATTTTTTCTGCAGCTCACCCTGTTCTGCAAATTATGTGGTAGTATATTTTAACCTCCTGTCTTTTTCCTGTCTGTAGGTTAGCATAAGCATTTGTGATTACCCAATAACAACACAGAAAAAAATATTTTAAATATGATTACCGGTATGTTAATTGGTGATATAATAAGTGTGTTGTTTTTCTTGTCTATTTCCCTTCTACAGGTTTTTATGAGTGAAGAGTGTGTTGACAAATCCACAAACATGCTTTACTGTGTATACTGTGAAGGACTGGTGACAACAAAACCATGTAAAGATTTCTGCATGACCGTCATGCATTGCTGTTTACAGAGCCAAATCGAAATAGACAACGACTGGAACATATACATAGGTATCAATTTTGTACAATTTTACATTATCCCATGTTTAACCATATATACCGTTTTCATATCATATCCCCTATATATTTACATTGTGCATCATTTAAAATGTAAGAAAATGAACTTGATTTGTGTTCTGAATTACATTTAATTCATTATACAGGCCATATACAGTATCTCACATAAGTAAGTAAGTAAGCCTCACATTTTTACAAATATGTAATTATATATTTTAATGGGACAACACTTAAGATATTACACTTTGATACAATGTAAAGTAGTCAGACTATAGTTTGTGTAACCGTGTAAAATTGCTTTGCACTCAAAACAACTCCACACACGGCCAATAATGCCCAAACTGCTGGCAACAAAAGTGAGTACACCCCTAAGTGAAAATGAACAAATTGTGCCCGAAGTGGCAATAATTTCTGGAGCCATCATTAATTTCCTGCACTTTACTCTACTCACAGGTTGGAAGGTATAGGAAAATAATCTCTGACTTCCTGGGAACAGATCATCATATTTCAGAAACGAATTACTCAACCGATTAGATATTTTGTAGTTTGATAGAAAAGGGTTATGTCTACGTTTTAAAGTTTAAATGGATATTCAACGTGAAACTGTACCGAGGTTATGACACATAGTTTGTGAGAATGGTGTTTTTTGGTGACAGTTACAGTGTGTGAACATTCCGTTTTTGACATCACTAGAGTGGGGCCATTTAAAATGAATGGGGTGATTTTGAGGAGTTATAAAAAGTGAACGGAGCTTCCTTAACAAGGCCGGTGATATCACAGCCAGGTCTGACTGGTCCGATTTTCGTGTTTATAGCTGATGACCGATGACCGAGCTACGACTGGAGTTCGAACGGAGTGGATATCTCGAAAACTGTGGGCTGTGAAACGCGGCGATGAAACGGCGGAACTATAATAATAATATAAGTCGGATAACAATATGTTTGCGCCTTCAGCGCAACCATAATGATCTAAGCAGCCTTGATAACTGGGACAGTAAAGCTCTGAAATGGCAATTTTGTGGGGTCCTTCCAGTGAACCGTTGTGAGTACCTGTAGAGAGTGGTCTGAGGTGGGACAAAGTATGAACTGGTGACAGGGTGATGGGCACACAAGGGTCATCAATGCCAGTGAAATCTATGTTGTCAATCTGACAGAGCATCTACAGGACATAGAAATAATTAAGCTTGTTTACATGATCGCAACACACCCTGCTACAGACAGTGCTGTGCGTAACCACAGCCCAGGCAGAGTGCTAACTGCTATGATGAGTCATGTTTTCTTTTACGTTAACTTGACACATGGATATATATATATTCACCATTTATCTAAGGAAAGGCACTGCGGTCTGGTGAAGGGTGTGTAATGCTATGGACAAAGATCTGCTGGGAAAGTCAAAGTGGAATGAAGATGTGCAGACTGTCTTCAGTCCACCATCATTCCACTGCATTCCACACACAACATTGTACTACTCTTATAAGCCATACAAACACCATTATACAACAGAGTGTTTACTATATACCTGTAGGTAACCATTTATGCAGTTAATCTTTCTAGCTGAATTGGACTTAAATGTATGCAAAACTAAGGTTTAAGAATCTCCATGGTCTTCATTTATTTTATTTTATTTGTTGACCCTCCCTTGACTTTCAGCTTTGCTTCTCTTGATGCCTCATACACAAACTTGCACACATGTGCACAGTATGCATTCCTTTGGTCTTTGCTGGAAGTTTCTGTTAGGATTTTACTTTACATCCACTGCTGGCTTGAGTCTTGTCTACCGAACAAAAATCTCAAGCTTGTAATATCCCGTGGCTAGAAACAGACTCTGATGAAATACTAGAGGAGGATTAACACTGTGTGCGGGGAAAATATAATATTTAATTATATGCCCATATAAGAAATACAAACACGGTACTATAAGTAATATATAGCCACAGACATATGCAGTGTGTGGTGTATGGTCTGAGCAGTGACAAGCTGACCCTCCCCACCTAATTAACCTCTGCAGCAATGCTGGCAGCACTCCAATGTCTATTTTCAAAACCCAACCTCTGAATATGATGCAGAGCATGTGCACTCGACTTCTTTGGTCGACCATGGTGAGGTCTGTTCTGAGTAGAACCTGTCCTGTTAAACCACCAAATGTTCTTGGACACCATACTGCAGCTCGCGTTCAGGCTGTTGGCAATCTTTTTATAGCCTAGGCCATCTTTATGCAGAGCAAAAATTTATTTTCTCAGATCCTCAGAGAGTTCTTTGCCATGAGGTGCCATGTCGAACTTCCAGTAACCAGTATGAGAGTGTGAGAGGAATAACACCACATTTTACACACCTGCTCCCCATTCACACTTGAGACCTTGTAACAAAGGAGTCACATGATACTGGGGAGGTAAAATGGCTAACTGGGCACAGTTGTCTTCACTTTTGTTCTAGCGCTTTAGACATTAATGGCTGTGTTGAGCCATTTTGAGAGCACAGCAAATTTACACTGTTATACAAGCTGTAGACTGACTACTTAACATTGTGTCAACATGTCATATCTTCAATGTTGTCCCATTAAAAGATACAAACATAGGGGGGGCATACTCACTTTTGTAAGTTAATGTATACATATACAGTACTTTTCTGCATTGATGCTGCCATCACAGAACTGAAAATTACTTTTGCCAAGGGGACTGACCCAACCCCATACCACAAAAGATTCTGGCTTTTGAAATTGTACCTGATAATAGTTTGTATGGTCATTTTGTCTGGAGCACACAGCTGCATTTATGCCCCTGAATATCTGGAAAACTGATTAATCTGACCACAATACACATTTCTACTGTGTGATGCTCCATCAAAAGATGCCTTTAAAGCCCAGACAAGTGAACAAGTCAGGACGTGATTAATACGTGGCTTCTTTTTGCACAGTAAAGTTTTAAGAAACAATAATGATATTATGCACTGTAGAAGAAGAATTGTGAAAATCTCTTCCAATATTTATTTGAAGAATATTGTTTTTATTCTTAGAGTATTTTTTTTACTAAAGCATGAATACAAAAATCTGTTGATATCACCTGTTTTTTTTTTATAGTTTAAGTCATTACTAGCTTTAATATCATGTGGAAAATGTATGCAGAAACAGAGAAAGTTCTCAAGTGTTCAAAACCTTTCAATTGTATTTGAATCACTTTGTTTAATATTATTTAATCAACGCTTCACTATTATTAATCTGTCCCTTTAAAAGTAGCTTATCCTGCAGAAGTCACACTGAATAAACAGTATTTAGATTTCTAATAATTTTGTGCTACATAATATACATTTTGTGTGAATGTGCCCTCCGATGGATTGGATTGGCCACCTGTGTAGGGTTGTTCCTACCTTGCGCCCTGTGAATTAATGAATGACTGAATAATATACATTTTTATGTTCGTTTTGTTTGTTCCTTTAAGTTTCTTTTTATATGCTCCTTTATGTGTACGTACTGCCTCTTCTAATAT
The DNA here is from genome assembly GCA_034780255.1 of Parotocinclus maculicauda. NCBI lineage: Eukaryota > Metazoa > Chordata > Actinopteri > Siluriformes > Loricariidae > Parotocinclus > Parotocinclus maculicauda. Next base: position 6,176 of record JAUZSU010196598.1, on the reverse strand, counting down.
GTAACTTTTAGGCTGGGTCTTTTTTATCTCCACTTTTTATGATTTGTGATCCTTGCATTTACACTTCATGTCCTGGTTTTTCTGGTGCTTGAATGTTTGTGAATCATTAAGATTTGTCTATATTTTTGCATAAATGTTTTCTAAAAGTAGAGGTTGTCAGTAAGTCCTGAAAGTAGATAAAGAGAACAAATAAGATTAACAAATAAGAAACAATTATATTTAGCTTGATCATTTATTTATTGAGGAAAATGATCCAATATTACAAATTGTGAGTATCAAAAGTATGTAAACCTCTTGGCTTAGCAATTTGAATGTAATATAAGTAAGTTGTTTTCAATCAACAGGATCACAATCAAGTCTTAACAGGGAACCTATATTATTTAAAGGACCTAACAATGTCTGATTTCACAACACACTTGGGGAAGTGTATCATGGCACAAATAAAGGAGAATCCTAAGAATCTCAGAAAATAGTTTTAATGCTCATCAGGCAGGAAAATGTATTAAATATATAATATAATATAATAAGAGTTTGGACCAATCCACAACCAGACACACTGTATTAAACTGGTGGAAATTCAAGACCTTCTATTGTTACCCTCCCAAAGTGTGAAGATGTGTAGCAGTGTGTAATACTCTGAGAGGTCACATTGGCTAATGTTAATGTTCATAAACCCATCCAAAGAAGATTGAGTTAAAATAATAAGCATTTCAAGTTTGCAAGAAGAGAACAATTGCTCTCCAAAAAGAGCTGTGCTGCTTGTCTGCAGTTCACTAAAGATCAAGGGCAGTATTCATAAAGATTCTAAGAATCTTTTTAGACGATCCTTCTTAGAGGATGATGGTAATTTTTGTAGCCTACTGAGTCTATTAGATAGCCAACGAACTGCAGAAATGCATCAATCTTTTCATGTATGATCGCTGCCGTGTCTAATCCATTTAACTCGTGGGGTTGTTTTGTATGTATTAATTCCAAGCATTTTGTCACTGTTGCGGTTGGGTAAGAGATGTGAGTGCATCTCTAATCTACAAATTATTTCTGCCATAAAGTGGTAGCATTTGATTATTTTACTGCTATTGTCATCTTCCTGCTATTATCAGCACTGCTTAAGAGAACTTTTTAGGCTTCTAAAAGACCTCTTTCCTCCTCCTTACAGATTTCTTTACTTTAACATGCTAAAGCAAGTATGTCAACTTTATGTCCATTTTCTTAATATCCAGCTCCATGTATAAACACCCTTTATTTATTCTCGGTGTGTTTATGTATTGCATTATGCTTGGTTGGTTTGTAAACGTTTTCTGTCCACTCCCTATTTAATTATGACCACATTTTTGTATTTGTTTTTATCTATGATTTGGCAATGAATATTTCAGTCAGAGAAAAAAAATCTTTTTTTAAGATCTCATGGTGTTTTATGAAATATGCATTCGTGGGACATGTTTGGGTAGGAAATGTGGTACAAAGTTTGTTTGCTGTTGCTAAAATATTTAAAGGCCTATGACAAGGCTATCCACATGACGCATGGCTGGTTTTGTGGCGTTAACGTAATCCCAAAGTATGTGCAAAATGCACGTTTAAAGGAAGAAAAGGATTTCCTCAGACATTTTTGTGGCTTTATGGGCAGCTTGGGTGGATGTAGTGTTGCAAAAATAAAACTGTTACAAGAGCAATGGAAGTAAACCTCTGGATGAGTCAAAACCACCAGTTGTCCTCATTCACCTCTGCACCCTGAAAATTAGTAGATGAAACAAATGAGCAAGGTCAGTGTATGGGTTAAAACAGAGCGCTCTTTACGTAACAAACCTAGCATTATGAAAGCATGATTTCTAATGTGTATAGGCCAATATAGATACATATGTATATTCATTGTACATTCACCAAGCACTTAGAAACACTATAATAATTGGGATGGGTATTTTTTGCTCTCAAAACATCCTAAATTGGTAATGGCATTGATTCAACAAGATGCTGGAAACTTTAATACTTTGAGAGCAAACGGTTTCTGTTCCTTGTTAACATGATTGCGTCACACAATTCCTGCAGATCTATTATTAATGCAGTCATTTATATGTTGCTGAATGCATGGCATAAATAACACAGGATGTACCTCTCTCATTGAGGTAATTATCTCATTGTGGGGACTTTCCATTGAAATAATAACACCTTAGCCAGTTAAAGTTACACCTACAACTAATTATAACTTTAGTAACCCAAAGCAATTTTTTTTCCATCTTTGTTTTTTCAAAAGAAAGTTCACAAAAACTACAACTAACAAACAGACATGCATGCACACAGGTACAGTATACAGCATTTTGTGTATGTGTGTGTTACAGATCGTATGCTGTTGCTGATTAAGTCTGGACTAGAAGGGCCATTTAACATTGAATCGGTCATGGAGCCAATTGATGTTAAAATTTCAGATGCCATCATGAATATGCAAGATAAAACCATGGAGCTTTCCTACCAAGTATGTTAACAACCCTTTTCTTAAAAAATTTTTTGGGCTATATTTTACATGCGAATGTTTCATAAAGGGTATATGTTTTTTGACACAGCTCTTTGACACTTAAAAGGTATGCACATTTGAAGGGGTGGATGGATATTCTGGCCCTTGCGCCAACAGTGTGGCTTGAAAGGTTGTGAAACCTGTAGATTTTTCTATATTTTTTAAAATTTATTTCTGCATAAATGTGACCCAAAACACCAGGAGCCATATTCACAAAGATTCTCTTTCTAATTTCCCTTTTCCATTTTTACCACTATATTACATAGCCTTTCCCTTTAACAACACTTATTAAGTGTCTGGGAACTAAGGACACTAATTGTTGAAGCTTCATGGGTGAAATTCTTTCTCATTTTTGCTTGATGTACAACTTTAATTGCTCAACAGTCTGTGGTCTCTGTTGTTGTATTTTGCAGTTCATAATGGGAGATGGGTCTGGACTGCAGGCAGGCCAGTCTAGTACCTACACTCTTTTACTACGAAGCCATGCTGTTTTAACATGTGCAGAATGTGTATTTGTATTGTCTTCTTTAAAATAAGCAGGGACTTCCTGAAAATGTTACTTAGATGGTAACATATGTTGTGCCAAAACCTGTATGTGCCTTTCAATATTAATGTTGCCTTCACAGTTGTGCAAATAACCCATGCCATGAGCATTAACACACCCCCATACCATCAGAGGGTTTTGAACTTTGAGGCTTTTAAGGTTTTGATATTTGTTCTAATAAAAATCCGGACAGTCCTCTTTGGCCCGGAGGACACGATGTCCATGATTTCTAAAAACAATTTGAAATGTTGACTCATCAGGCCACAGGACATTTTTCCACTTTGCATCAGTCCACCTCAGATGAGCTCGGGCCCAGAGAACTATTCTGGGTGTTGTTGATATCTGGCTTTCGCTTTGCATGTTAGAGTTTTAACTTGCATTTGTAGATGGAGTGATGAACTGTGTTCACTGACAATGGTTTTCTGAAGTGTTTCTAAACTCGTGGTAATATCCCTTACAGAATAATGTCAGTTTTTATGGCAGTATCACCTGTGAATTCCAGTGACTTTCGATCCCAATGTTGGTTTTCGGACTTACAGCTTACTTGCAGAGATTTCTTCAGATTCTATTAATCTTTTGATGATATTATGAACTGTAGACGATGAAGTTTCTTTCAATTCCTTTCAATTGTATGATGAGAAACACACTTGCACTTTGCTCACAAAGTTGTTCACAAAGTAGTGAACCTCATCCCTGCTTGTGAATGACTGAGCCTTTTGAGAATGCTCCCTTTATACCTAATCATGACTCTTATCTGTTTCCATTTAACCTGTTCACCTGTGGAATGTTCCAAACAGGTGTTTTTTGTCATAATTCACGTTTTACATAGCGTCCCAACTTAATTGGAATTGGGGTTGTAGAATTGTGGCCATTTCTCTCTTAAAATTAAAAGTAGATCCTAGTAAAGATAAAAGTATGCACTAAAAAAAAAAAAAAGGAGTAAGGAGAACTTTTAGGATGCTTTGGAGTTCTCTTGCAGAGGTGAAAATAGTGGAAAGATGATGATTCAGACTAAGAAGCTAGCTACCTTCAGTTATGAGCTCTATAAGAGGATTCTTTGCATATTTATGATCATATGTATGCAGAAATATAGAACACTTGGTTCACAAACTTTTGAGCAGGACCATGACTCCAGTCACATTTGCCTTGCACCTCTCACTCAGAATGTACAAAAGAGAATTTATACTATTGCTGTAGTAAGCTAGATAATTACAGATCTGAATGTCAATAATATAAAAATGTATTCATGCAAAGTGATAGCTAATTTTTTACCATTGAGTATTTGCTAATTTATTCTAGTAATTGATGCAAAATGAGTGATTTACCTTATTCTTAATATAAAATGTTTACACTTTCATTTGTTTAATCACAGGTTTTTCAGGATTGTGGACAGCCTAAACTTTTGGAAAAGAGCAGGATTTCCCGGGATATCTCAGAAGATCTCGATGCTCGATTTACTGAAACTGACTCTTCTGGAACCAACCTGCAAAAATTGGTAACTTAATTAATTAATATTTAGTAAAGTGCCATGAAATTAACGGTTGCAGTTTTTCACTGTGGTCATCAGACTATACATCCCTATTATTTAATTCACACATTTAGTGTATATATTGTATCTGCACTGTTTGTTATAATTTTAACATAGTATTCTTGTGATTGAATTACTAATATGGTAATATAATATCCACATTTTCCTATATATCTTCTTCTTCATTGTTTTACTTGTGCTGTTTTCTTTATTTAATTTTTATTCGCAGTGCTAGTTTTTCAACTTGGATACATAAACCCAAGGTTTTCTTGATGTGAAAATGTAGTATCGGTGAATCTACTACCAGGTAGCAGGTTTCTTTAGGTTTACTCTCTAGCTATAAAATAATTATGCATTATGGTATAGGTTGCTCAGGGGTAAGACCAAGATGTTGGTAACAGCATTCCCTGCAGAAAGAATTGTGGATATGTCATTTTGAGATATCCCCTGGTAAGATAAAAAATCAAACCGCTGTGCAAATAAAATATGTACACTCAGCCATACTACTTTATTTGGTACACCTTCTCACTGTGATTTTTTTTCAGTGGTTTTGGCCTATATTGACATGTCAGGATCACTCAGTTGCTGTAGGTTTGTTTGCTATACATTTATGATGAGAATTTCCCTTTTCCACAACATCACAAAGATGCTCTATTGGGTTGAGATCTGATGACTGTGCAGGATGCTAGAGTTCAGTGAATTATCTGCGATGTTCAAGAAACCAGTTTAAAATTATTTCAGATTTTGTGACTTTGTGTACGGTGTCCTGCTGGTAGTAGCTTCAGAAGATGGAATGCTGTGGTCATGAAGGGATGGACATTGGCAGCAACAATATCCTTGACACCAATACACCATACCATGTTGTTTAAGTCAAGTTCTGGCCCTACCTTCATGTCACAGCAGAAATTGAGGGGTCAACCTGTGTGCAATCTTCAAACCAGGCAACGGTTTTAAAATCTTTGATTTTACAGTTTTGTGATCCCATGTAAATTGTAGCCTTAGTTGCCTAATCTTGGCTGAAGAATTGGCAGCCAATGTCTGTTTCCAGTCTTCTGCTGCTGTAGCCCATCTTCATGTTCAAGGTATGATGTACAATGCTTTTAGAGATGTTCTTCTGCATACCTTAGTTGTAACAAGTGGTTATTTGAGTTGCTGTTGTCTTTCTACCACTCTGGCTCTTCTCCTCATGCATCAAGAAGACATTTTCACACAGACAACTTGCATACACAGGATATTTCTTTGTTTTAGCTAATACTTAATATTTTAGCTAACAACAGATTCAGAAATGTAATAACAGAAACAGAAATGTGGGCATAAAGTAAATTAATAAAAGAGATGACTATTCATTAGGCCTAAAGTCTCCTCCTTAATCATTTGTATAAATATTATATTATAAATTAAACTTTGGGGGACTGAAAATCTAAAAAGTCCAACCTTTAATTGTTCGTTTGTTTGTTTTTACAGACACAGGGTTATAAAGACACTATTCATACATACTCAGATCAGGCCATTTTAGTATACCGTATTTTCCGCACTATAAGGCGACCTAAAAGCCTTAAATTTTACCAGAAATCGGACATGCGCCTTATAATTCGGTG
>JAUZSU010196587.1:0-11829 GCA_034780255.1 Parotocinclus maculicauda | reverse complement strand
GTGTAGAATTTTGAGGAAAAAGATTAATTTAATGCAATTTGGAATAAGGCTGTAACGTAACAAAATGTGGAAAAAGTAAAGGGCTGTGAATACTTTCCGGATGCACTGTATATGGGGCAAGTGTAACACACTAGGGGCAGACAGATTCTGGATCAAGATTATTTGCATTTATTTTTGTTCTCCCTACCATTTAAATACCTTAATGACCAAGTGAGTGTTAAACACGGGTGAAGGGAAGCCAGTATTGATTTGTTAAAATCTCTCCGAATAAATAACCACCATAAAGATCGCCACAGGTGAAATAAATTAAGTTTTACAGACGTTCCCTGTGTGTGTGTGTGTGTGTGTGTGTGTGTGTGTGTGTGTGCGCAGCAGAGGAAGGGTTCACAGTCCCTCTGAACAAAATGTCATTGGCATTACCCGTCATGAACGATTGATCAAGTAGGCATCACGTTCAGCCAAAACAACAGAGTGGTGAGTCTGCAATTTTATGCAACAAACAAAATTCGATTGAGATGATCGAAGAAGGCACATAGCTGGTTTTGTGGAATTGGCTTGAAAAGATTTATGTTGCCCTTTTAACGAGATTCACTTCCATTCAGCCCCATGAGCTCTGGATGTGCACCGACAGTGACTGCCCGATAAAATCTGGCTCACAGTCAGCTGTTTCAGTTCAACCTCAATGAGTTCAATGTGCTTGAGACCAGGAGTTTGTGCAGACCAGCCAGGTTCCTCCATAATAGCTCTACAAAAAACCTCTTTGTGTTTATGCAAAGTCATGCTGAAATAGCAATTGGGCTCTCATACTGTTGCTGCAGAGTTCAACACTCTAGCCGTTATGGCGGAGGTCTTTACAATTATAATAGAAAATAATAATCTGCCTTTTAACATCCAAGCAACACTGCGGTCTACAAACAAAGGTGGGAGTTTAAGAGTGAAAACCTGCCATTCGTGTCATGGTTGCCAGGTTCCCTTATCCTAAGCGACTTTCGGCTTGTTACTCTTGTTACTCAGGTTTCAGGTGTTTGGGGCTTGTTTCTAAAGTTGCTTATTTGGACTTGTTCGCTAATCATGTCTCTCTCTCTTTCTCTCTCTCTCTCTCTCTCTCTCTCTCTCCAATATTCTTGCAAGTTGGTTTCTTTAAAGGTAAAGGCCAAATATAGATTATTTTTGTATTTACCAATCAAGTGGTCACTCTCTCATGCTGCTCATGCTGCTAATTATTTGATATTTTATTTTGTGAGCAGTATATTTGTTTTTAATTAAACCAGTTTGATTCTTTTGGGCTTGTTTCCTTAGACCTGGTTGCTTGTTCCTCTCATGAGATATGACAACCCTGATTCGTCTGTGTAACTGCATTACTGGTCATGTGTTTAAGTTTGGACTAGAGACACTTCTAAAGTGGTAGATGTGTTTAGAGACTTTTTGTGCAAGTTACTTGTGTATGTATGTGTATGACTTCCTGATGCTTATTTGTAACAAGCTGGAAATTTAGTTTTTGTACCTATTGTCAGTTGTGCTCCTTTGTTTTTTGTTTCTCTTTCATCTGTTAGCTCGTTGTTGGTAATACTGTCTGTGAGTGGGCTATTGGTTTCTGTCTGACAAAAGTATTGTTTCAAACACTCATGTTTTCAGCAGGATCTCTGCATATCTTTGGCACACAGCTTTCTTGTAAAAAAGACCCTTAATATTTACATTATAGAGGTATACAAAGGCTGATACTATGTTCAGTCAATGGTCTGGACCTAATGTGGTCATTAAATGGTGCACATATCTAAATATACAGTAGTTATACTATAATAGTATACTAAGATAAAGGGGTTATTGGAAACTGGTGCCAATTTAAAATGGAACAAGTACACAGTAAAGGCATGTGGACTACAGAAGAAAAATCATAGCATAAAGTTAAATTTTATAAAGCCTTCTCAGGTGAGAAATGCCATCACTACCCTCTCACAGGCAATGCTACAGTATGAGAAGTGTAGAGTTTCAGAACTATTTTTCCTCCTCACAGAAATGAAAATATAATAAATATTAATGGGTGCAGCCAGTGCTTGATTTGCAACTCCAGTGTGTAACCTTTCACTGTGGTTAAAAGTTATGGCGTAGTACCTAGACCTGCACAATGTACTATTTGTTAATCACTGTTACACTTGGCTTTATAAGTGCTAATATCCCAGAGGAGTACAATATATTATGGAACACTTATTAAATTTAGCAAGTATTTTTTCCCCAAGAATTCTTTTTAATAGAAGTTTTTTTGTGGGAGTTTTGATAATGTTCTGCAATTGACAAAGTCCAAAGTATCTACATTCTGGGAGATAGCCTGCTGAAGCCAGTTTGTTATTGTACATACCATGCAGCATAATTGACTTTTACCATCATATTCAAAAAGAGGAGTGTGTACCAGTACCTAATTTCGACAGTGCACCATTTAAAACCTTTGCTAATGCAGGGAACCAGTGACCTTTGCTATGAACCAATGAAGGTTCAACAAATGGCGTATAAAGGTCTTTTCCAGCATAGATGTGGACCACAAAGAACTAGTTTAAATTTGTCCATCAGTTTGGATTCTTAATGTTACATTAATCAGAAAATGCATCCAATATTATATATTGTCGTGTACCATTTATATACTGCTCACAAAAATGAATTTAGAAATATCCCCTCATTTTCGTGAGCAGTGTTTTTAAGATGTGTGTATGTTGCAGTGATGAGGAGCGTGTATCACGCCATAGGGACCAGTATGATCGCGAGAGAGACCGTCATCGGGAGCGCTCTGGTAGAGATAGAGACAGAGGAGACCGGCATCGTGAGAGGAGACACAGGGACCGTAGTGATCGACACAAATCCTCACACAGGTACCACCACTACTTCTCAAAACTTTGCCTTTCGTTCTATAAAGGCATCGTGGCATTTGTGAAGGCCTGGATGTCTTAAAATGGGGTTCTGGGCTCAATCCTTTGCACAGAACTGACCTTAGTCAGTCCATCTGAGTCTGCATGTCCTCTCCATGTCTGTGTGGGTTTTCTCCTGGTACTTTGGTTTCCTCCTACATTTTTTAGGTTCATTGATGTCTCTAAAATGCCCCTAGTGTACAGTGGTGTGTCCTGCTGGGCACTGGCTCTCCCCCAACCCTGTTCAGGTTTAAGTGAATAAGAAACGAATGGATGAGTGTATGTACGTCTTAATGTTTGATTACCTTTTTCTTTTCCATCTTACACCCCATCCCTGCGAGCAGCAGCAACAGCAGCAGTAGAAGACGACATGCCAACGATAATGAGGAGAGCCATAGGAGACATAGACTTTCTAAACGCAGCAGGGACAGCCCAGAACCCAAAGAGGAGCGTGTCACAGACCGGGCAAGCCAGCCTGAGGCCACAGAGTAATCTTGAGGCCCATCAGGAAAAATCTCTTGAATTAACCAAGTGTTGTAGGATAGGCAATCTTACATGAGTAGCTCCTTAATCCCCTTAGCCAGAAGTAGCTGTGAAGTGACACTTGAATTTTTATTTCGGCCAATGAGAGGCCTGGCTCAGCTAGAGCTGATTTTCGTTGTGTTTTAAAATAATTATTTTAATAATTTATTGCCTAATTTACAGTTGACAGTTTTTTCAGAACATTTAAGTTGCATGTGTTTGACTAACCTGATGTCATTAGGTACATGAACCCTATAGTTGCACTTTGTAAATGGGTATCACTTTATTAAGTACACCACCTCCTTGTTTCTAAAAGTTCCACTTAAAGTATAGAAGCCTTTGTAGGTCTACAATTACAGGCTGTAGTCCATCTGTTTCACTACATACGCTGTTGATCCCTCTGTTTACTCGACTCTTTTTTTAATTTTCAGGACCAGCACAGATCAGGTCCTATTTTTGTGGTGTCTCATTCTCAGCATGGCACTGACACTGATGTGATGAAGGGTAGTGTGTGCTGTGCTGATATGAATGGATCGACACAGCAGAACTTTTTTTTTTATGCACCTCAATGTCAATTCTGGCCTGAAAATCAGAAATGTCCAGGCCCTTTTCATCCTGTAGGCAGCCTCATGTGAGCACTGATAAAAGATTTGATCATAACGAACACAAACTACAATAAATGAGCTACTTTCTCTGAATTTAAAAGTGTTTAAAACTCCAGCAGCACTGCTGTGTTGATCCACCACCACCATATCAGTCACTAAAATGATTAGAATGATCCACCACCCAAACAGTACCTGATCTCTTGAGTTCCTGACCATAAGTAAACAAGGTAAAAATGTGCAGAAAAACAGATGGACTATAGGCGGTAATTGTTAAAAAGTGTTTCTCTGTGGTAAGTGGAACTGAAAAAATGATAGTAAGTGTAGAAACAAGGAGGTGTACCTAATAATAAATTGATCAGTGATTGATATTTACCAATACTTTCACAGAAAGGGACCACAACAGGATCTTGACACTGTACAGTATTCAGAGCATAACTCATCTATTTATAGTTACTACCTTCTGAGTGGTAGCCAAACCTGATGGTAACACTGGGAAAAAAAATCATTATACACATCTGACACCAGTGCAACACACCCTGACGTTATTAAGTTATCAGTGTTGTTGCTGTGCCGAAAATGGTACTCTTATGAAAAACATGCTGATATTTTTCTTCTGGTAGTTGTTTTACTGATTAACAGAGTAAAAATTGTACTTGGCAATTTGAAGACCTGTAAAGTGCACCTGTTTGGTAGGTGAACCTGACAACATGACCAATGACTGCAAGGTTGGTGATCTCAAAAACGGCCAACTTGGTGTATGAGAAAATGAAATAAATAGAAACTATTTTAATTTAAGCTTATTACAACCATTAAATTACTTGAATGACATTTGATTGATAATATGAATTATATTTATGTTGTGCCAATTTGTCTTTGTTGATATAAGAAAACAGTATTATAAAAATGGTAAAGCAGCTGTGTATATGTGTGATACTTTGACAAAACCAAAGAATGGAAAGAGTGGGTTAGCAAACTAATATTTGCTCAGGCTTACTTGCTTCCTAAAGGCAGTAATGATTCAGTAATTCAGATTCACAATAGTTCTTGCTCAGTGAAGATCTCCACTGTGTTGATCGTGTTTTTCTTTATATTTACAGATACAGTACTGTATTTTGAGTGTAAATAAGTCCCCATGGGTCCTAAAATGGTTAATATTGACAGCCACCTGAAAGAAAAACATTAACTGAATCCTTCAGCACACAGGCTGCTACACCAATCAAGTCAAGTAAAATTTATTTATATAGCGCTTTTTACAACGTCTAAAAGCAGGTTTACGATCTTATATTATCTTAAAAGGCCAATCCCAAATTGAGCAAGGCTAGGGCAACAGTGGAAAGGAAAAACTCCCTGATAGTAGAAGGAAGAAACCTTGGGAGGACCAAGATTCAATAAGGGACCCATCTTTTATGGGTGGCCAAGATGGTAATTAAGTCACTAGTGACTAGTCACTAAACTCACTAGTGATTTGAGTTCCCTAATAGTGTTTTGCTCTTAATTTTTACTTTCAATGCTTGACTCACTCAATTTTTCAATACTTAACATACAACTTACATTAAATAAGTTTTATTTTAATGGCAACTGTTGGTTATTGTAAGTGTAAATGTCTAATAGGCACCGCTATGGTACGGCATAAACTATTAAACGTATAGGTTCATGATATTTATGATGGATTTTCTAAATGTAATCACATCGTAAATCAGGAAGCGATACAACTCCATTATTGCATCTAATATTTTTTTTTGGGGAGAGTGGGGTCTGGAACAAATTAATCAAGTGTACAGTATTGCTTATGTATACAATTTGCTTGGTACTTGACAAGCCTTCTGGGGGACGGATTACAGACAAAAACCGAAATACCACTGTTTTAGGGGTGTGTGGTATGTATCGCCAACGATTATATCTTTTTATTATTGTTTTGACTTAGGAGAGTAAGCTGTCTATGACAGGCTTAAACCAGCCAAGGTACCAACACAAAAACACACCCAGCAAACCGTGGTGGAATCCTTCTGCAAAAAGTGCCTTATAACAAGAAAAGCAACAAAAGGCAAAGCATAACAAATGCTGTCACCAATTTCAGTGAGAAAGACTGCGTGCCACTTCAGGCTGTTCAGAGAGATGGGTCTAGACAGCTTTTGAATACTTCAGACCCAAGATATCCCCTGCCAAAGAGTCATGGATTACAGTTATCGACAAAATCCCTGAGAATATCGACATATTTTTGTCAATGTCACACACCCTTAACAATGTGAAATCTCAAACTTGGGCCCATGCTTCCTTCTAGAACGATTTTATTGATTATTTAACCAAAAATATCATCAGATACAGAATGCTACACGAGCCAAGGCGTGAGACACTAGACCACAGAACTTCTCACGATAACATTGACCACACAACCCCATGGCGCACACTGCCACCAGTATATAACTCTGTCAGATCATGTCTCTAAAGTAGCAAAATCAGCAGAACTGCCAAATTTGCACTACTATAAGCGTGTATATCCACTTCGAATAGCGTTACGAACAATATTTTTTCCGTTGGTGTTTCTGTTTTTACTCATCAGAGAGATTTTTATAATTGCAACAGCGCTTAAAGCATACCAACACAGACGAAAAACGACTTGGCAAATGGGCCTCCGTGCCAGAGGCTGCAGAGAACGCATCACGCTCAGAACGAATGAAGCAAAGCCAAGGTCCAAAAGGCCATAGAAAGAGTGTGAAGTAAATAATTATGAAAAAAAACAGTTGGCGTTGTGCAAGTGCTTGGATTTGGCTCCCCCACGCCCCATTACACCCCCACGCCACACACATACACACCAACAGGAATAATAAAGAAATATCCACTTAAATGCATGGTCTAACATATAAACTAATGGAGTTGTGTCCGTTCTTTTCCATTCGCTGAACCTGAGCTTGAGCAACCATATATCCCAGAAATCCTCTCTTGCACAACAGATCAGTTTTGAGATGTCTTGCACATTGCCCATAGAGGAGTATTTACTGTATATACACTTATCTGATACACTGTCCATAACTTGGTACTTCTTGCACAATTTCTTTAATGTCAAAAACTCCAGCATCAAATAATTATGCTTCTGCCTCCTGTGCCTAAAGTATGACATTTACAAAGGCAGGGCTAAGTAATCGGTGCACCAGTGAAATCGACGGAATAGTGTCAGTGGACTTGGGCTTGACCTGAATGGCTTCCCAGTTCCTCCTTCCGCTGGTCATGTAGAAGTTAAAATAAGGGTCATTAACACACCCCTCCTTTATGAGATTAGGTCCTCGTGGGCCGCTCATACCAGGGAGAGTTTTGTGTGTCTCGCCCCATCTTTGACTGGGCTGGTCCATGTTATATGAACTGCCTAAATAGGAAGTACATGTCCAAAGGCCTCTTGATTGTGGGAAGGAACTGTTTGATGCTCCAGCCTCCAACATGGGGTCAGTGTGATATGCTCCTTCCCCTAGAGCATGACCTAAAGTAGGCTGCCAGGCCAGGAAACAATGGTGAGTGTAATACGGCCCCTCAGTTCCTTCAGCAGGCGCACCAGGGCGGTGTGGGTCATTCCCCAAGTGCTCTTTCCATTCACTTCGAGTAAGATGTCCCCACAGCTAAAGAAAGACAGAAGTCAAGGATAGAGGATTAGACACTACTGTTTGAAAAGGCTTAATGTCTGAATTTGATTAAATGCATTTGAGGTGCTCAGGTGACGAACTGGTGTACAGGCTGTTACACGCTGAACGCAAAAAAATTATTTCTTCAGATTATTACATTAATTTTATTTGGGACAGCACGGTGGCTCGGTGGTCACAGCAAGAAGGTTCTGGGTTCAATTCCAAGGTGGAGCGGTCTGGGTCCTTTCTGTGTGGAGTCTGCATGTCCTTCCACTGTCTGCATGGGTTTACTCAGGGTTCCTCCCACAGTCCAAAAGACATGCGTGTTAGGTTAATTGGTGTATCTAAAGTGGCCCTTAGTGTGTGACTGTGTGCGTGATTCTACTTTAGTTAAAGCTGAGATTTGCTGTGTAATTGGGTAGACATACTAAAGCAAATGATGGCATTTTATCCCCAAAATTGGATATCACCAGGATTTTTACATATTTCTGTGAGCAGCCAAAGGGCACTTTGACTCATCACTTGAAGACATTTTGTTTGTCTTGTCTGTTTGTTTGTTTGTTTGCTGTGAAAAAAAAATTCAACCATGTGGCAAAATTAAAACAATTGTTTACAAAAAGTTGTGTGTTCGGGTGTATAGTTTTGGTGCAAAAAACTGGTTTAATATAATGCGTTTTAACATTGCTATTTTTTGCACTGCGAACATGTTTTTTAAGCAATTCATTAAGACGATGCTAAATTAATTTGAGCTAATGTATAATTAAGTTCCTTTAGACACTAAAAATAAAATTAAGTTTTAGCTTTTTTTACGGGATTCTGAATGCTCCTTTCTTTTTCCATAATTGGATGTACAGATTTTTCTGTGAGAAGCAAAAGGCTGCCTTCAAGACATATCATCTTTTCTCTGCCAAAAAGTGTTGTTGCATGCATTGTGTATACTTTTGGGACACTTATACTTTGGGAAGCTTATGAATATTCCACATTTTTGTGTCGCCTTTCTGCATTGCGTTCAGTGTGTAATGACCTAATATAATCAGATTATATTAATAATAAAAATGATTCCCCTTCCAGTACTGTCACCACAGGTCCTCTGAACAGTATTAACAAAAAAGGTTGGTGTAGATTTTCAAAAATAAATATGTTAGGGCAAGGGCATGTTTTTTCCCCCTTTTATGTACCGTATCCTGCCGTCGTTGTAGGCGGGCGTTCCCTCCACGATGGAGCGGATGAAGAAAGACTGGTTGCAGTTGAGCTCTTCCTGTCCTCCTACGATGCTGAAGCCCAGACTGCCTGACGTGCTTCTCCGCAACACAATATCCTTACAGCAGTACAGGTGCCTGCAGGGGTCAAACCCATTATCACTCCTTAGCACGTCTTAACATTCTGCAGGTCAAGACATCTCAATCAGGTCAATACCTGCCTAAGAATTCCCCTCCTGGGAAAATAGTTTATTTATTTTGGGAAATAGCTTTAAGGTTGAGGTAACAGTCAGGTTGATCATAAGTACAGATAAGCTCCATTTAACAACTATACGCTTTAACGACTGAGGTTTTAGCAATTATTACAAATTGTAATAGGAAAAAAAAATCTGCTCTTGAACTCTGTACATTGTGTTCATAGACAGCTGGTAAAAAGTTTAAGAATGTCTATTTTTATATTTATATATATATATATTATTTTTTTATAGTTATTGTTTACGTCATACTTTTATATTTTGTTGTAATGCTTTTTCACGAAAAAGATTGATTTGCTTTGCATTAACTACAGTACATGCATACATATGAACTACGTTACTGTCTGTGTTGTGAATTTACACTTTTGTGTGTTGTAATTTTTAATGTGAAATGGTCTGCCTAACTACAAGTTCTGTGTTGGCTTAACCTACATATAAGCTCCAAGCACCAGTCATTTGACTGCTGTGACTTCCTACTAATGTCCAAAAGTCTAAAGTCTGAATTACTGTACTGATACTAAATCATATTTAGGTAATAAGATGAATGTGGTGTTTGCTATGAGAAATAACCAAAAATGTGTAAATACCCAGTGGTTTAAAGATCAATTAAGAAACATTTAATTAGCCTAAGTTAATCCAAATGTATTTGATCCTGGATGGCTGATATACCCTGAAGTTTCCTACTACAAAACCCCCACAGTACAGCAGTTCTGAGATTCTGAACTGAAATAGAACTTAACTGCTACCGCTATCATAGCCCTGTTCTGCTTGACATGATTACCTGGGCAGTTGAAGCCAGGACACCCATATTGGAGAGTAGTCGTCACTGGGCAGGGGCATTTTGATATCACTGGGCGAAGAAGGTGAAAGCACAGGGGGCAAGCAGTCCAGGGAGCTTAAATCTGGTGGCCTCATCTCCAGCACACGCAGCACCACTGGCGATGAAGTGTTCTTCAGGTTGGCCACTGCCTCGCCTCGTGTCACACCAGTCAGGTCCAAACCATTTACATTTAACAGGATGTCACCTAAAATCATAGGAATGTCACCTTGGGTTTCTGTTTTTTCGTCTTAGCATGTTTGCTTTTGATGTGAGGAAGGTGTGCTGCCAGGGATAATTAAAGAAATGGGAGAGGATGCAAGCAGAACATGAGGGAGGAAGAAGTTTAGTGAAGGAAAAGGATAGCCCATTGTGAGAGACAGATAAATGGAGGTGATTTAACAGAACAATGGCACAAAACTCCTGACGTGGCATCTCGAGGTGATCAGAGAAAAGGTTACTGAATTAAATTGCTGTGTAAACTTAGTCGCACAATGTTCATGACCAGATTTCCATAGCAGGATAGGACTAAAATTCTTTAAAACTCTATTCTGCTACTATTTCATTTTAAAGAACTTGTATTCTTAAGTAATACTTTTCTTGTTTACTCACTACATAAGAAAAAACCTACACATTGTAATCACTGGCTTTTAAAAACAATACAGTGTATTCCCAGTAATTCCTTTTAGCATATTTGGATCCTGAAATATTTTGCCCATTCTTATTGTTTGTTTATTTGGCTTCTTTATTGTTGCTATCGGCATCAGTGGCCATCTTAAATACAGTAGGGGTATATATATATATGTATATATATATATATATATATATATATAAATATATATAAATAGCCAGTGACAATTTAGAGTAATCAATTACCCTAACACGCATGTCTTTGGACTGTGGGAGGAGACTGGAGTACCCAGAGTAAACCCAGGCAGACACAGGGAGGACATGCAGACTCCACACAGAAAGGACCCAGGCCGCCCCACCCTGGACCTTCTTGCTGTCAGCAGTGCTACCCATCGAGCCACCGTGCTGCCTGCCCATTCTTATCAGAAAACTTACTTGTGCTCAAATTGGTTGGTTATGGGCCTTGCTAAAGAGCCTAAGAGTGTCTGCATAGCAGTGCTGGGGCTTGAACTCTTAACCTTGTGGTCCATAGTTTAGTAGCTTACCTACAACAGTACAGCCCCACTATCTACTTCCACCTATGTACTACAGACGCACTCTTGACTAGACTTACTCTCACACTGTGCCTTTGTTGGAGACATGGACAGAGTGCAAATGGGCAGTGTTTTTAATATGATACAGGTGTGAGATTGGAAGAAGGACGACTGTGTGTATGTATGTGTTATTTTGGTGCAGTGCATAAATCTGCAGAACTGATGAGTCTGATGCATATGCATTAGCAGGTGTGTCTTTGTTTCTAAGCCTGTGTGTGCTAAAAAGTGTGTATGTGTTTGAGGTTGGTTCAGAGGGTCACCTTGGAGACAGGTGGATAGCTTTGTTAAAGCCTGGCCAAGCTCAGGAGACCAGACCAGTCCATTCACTGATCTCATCTCACAATGACATGTAAAAACCACTCAGCAGCAAAGCTAGGATCCAAATACAAAAGACTGGCTACACAGAAACACGGTCTTTTTGAGATGGATTTGGTCAGAAAGTGTAGATTCATTTTCAGTTACAGCACAGCTCTGATAAGTAGCATCAGTTGAAAGCTATATAGTATTTTCACAGATGATCCACAATTTAAGATTGTTTTTAGAATCAGTGCTGTTGTCAAGTCAGGTCAAGTCAAATTTATTTATATAGCGCTTTTTACAATGGTGCATTATCTCAAAGCAGCTTTACAATCTTATATTATCTTAAAAGGACAATCCAAAGTTGAGCAAGCCTAGGGCGACAATGGAAAAGAAAAACTCCC
>JAUZSU010196576.1:0-11829 GCA_034780255.1 Parotocinclus maculicauda | reverse complement strand
TCCATGATGACATCATAGAGCTGGTGGATGTTAGAGACCTTGTATTCCTCCGCCTTCCATTTGAGAATGCCCCGCAGATGCTTAATAGGGTTTTGGTCTGGAAACATACCTGGCCTTTACCCTCAGTTTCTTTAGCAAGTCTTGGAGGTGTGTTTGGGGTTGATATCATGTTGGAATACTGCCCTGTAGCCCAGTTTCCGATGGGAAAGGTTCATGATCGTGCAAATTTTCACTGTTATACAAGCTGTAGACTCACAAGTTTACATTGTATCAAAGTGTCATATTTTCAGTGTTGTCCCATGAAAATATATAATAAATTAATTTAAGAAATGTGAGCGGTGTGCTCACTGTATGTTAGAAACATTCTGAATAACCTCTTTATTCTACTGTTTAAGAATCCCTCTCAGTGCTACAAAGAAACGTAAAGGGTTTTATGTCAGTGTTTTAAAAACAACTTAATATGAGGTTCCATATGGCTTTGTGCGTTACAAGTTGTTCTTGGTCAGGTTGACACAGCGGTTGTGTTTCCAGTGCAGGAAATTCAATCATTTAGCATAATTACAGCACAATTTAACAAATTACGAAGCAGGGTATTTGGAGCTGATCCTGTGATACCTGCAAACATTGACAGTCAAACAGACAGACTGTTTAACAAAATTTTACTGACTTAAATTATTCTTATTCTAGCTAAATCTCACAGAATGGCATTGATAAGTGTAGTAGTGTGTATACAGTGCCTTGTTGCGCACAAGGTAATTACTTATTTACTGGGGGTTAACTAGTAACTTAGTTAATTGTGTTTAGTGTCACTGTTCAGTGTTGTGTAATGTTTCCAAAGCAAACCTTGTTACATAATAATATTTTCATTTAGCTAGGTTCTGGTTTGCTTGAAGTTTTAAAAGAATTGTCAACATCAGACCAAACCAATAAAAGCTCTTGAAATCCATTTTAAACAATTATTTTAAAGGAATTTGGGGACAATTTTGAATGGCATTTACTGATAACTATTTAGATGGCTGTTGAACGGTTGGCTGGTTAGATATGCACATCTAAGTCTTGCTGTGAAACAAAACAAAAACCATAATAATGCCAAAAAAGCATTAAGAGTTTTCCAAACAGTTATAGGTACAGGTATGCGATGCGCTATTTCCCGACCGTCTGCCTTAGGTTCTGTGAAACAGGACGTTGACTAAATTGAATATTCACTAGGTAGGAAATAAGAGAGTTGAGGTCTTATAAGTTATTACTCAACCAGCATCACTGTAGTGATTAAAGTCTGATTAGTCAAATTTACATTTAAAATGAACATTTGACTAGATGATACCTATTAATTGCATTATTTAGTTGATTACCAAACGATTATTTCTGCTACTTATGACAGACAAGTTGCTTCTTATTTACATATTACACACTGCCCGTGTATACTAATGTCACACTCTTCACAAACCCTTAATTATTTTTGTTCAAATGGTAATTGATAATCATAGAAACCTCTGTAGCTGTAATGGCACAGATATTTTGATCAGTTGAGCAAACTCTGGATCGTCTTTTCCTGTTGACATATAAACCTAATTATTTAGTTTCTGTTCTGCTCTTGCAGTTTGGGAACACGTGCTACTGTAACTCGGTGCTGCAGGCGCTCTATTTCTGCAGGCCTTTTAGAGAGAGCGTTCTGGCCTACAAAGCCCAACAAAAGAAGAAGGAGAATCTGCTTACCTGCCTGGCTGATCTTTTCCACAGCATCGCCACCCAGAAGAAAAAGGTCGGAGTCATCCCACCAAAGAAGTTCATCTCACGCCTGAGAAAAGAAAATGGTGAGAAAGTATCCAACATATTAAGAAGTGTGCAAAAGTCTTAGACCACCATTAGTATTTGTTTTAGGAATAGTATAATTACTATATGTAACCTATTGTCGTTGACTGGAGCCAAAACCTTCAAACTTGGGTTTAGATTTTAACCTGTTTCACATCCAGAAAAAGTGTTTCTAGACTGACATTGTTGAAGGATCAACTTTGCATCTCTGCAGTGGTTATAAATATACTGCTTACAAAAATTAGGGGATATTTCGGAATGAAATATCACATAATTAAATATCCCCTCATTTTTGTGAGTGTAATTTCTACTGTACCCTATGGAAGCAGGTTTTTTTATGATCATTTCCAAATTTCCTGTTTTTTTGTGGTTGAATTCTAAGAAAGACACTTATAAATAAATACATATGTTCATTATACCTTGGCAAACATATTGGTGTATCTAACCTATTGATGACTTTTATATAGTACTGTATGCACTTCAGATGTTGACTATCAATATGTTGCATGTTCTCTCGTATTCTGTTTGCATTCTTTTTATTTTAGCATTATGGTTAGATAAACAGCCTTTTACTTTTTGAAAATGTTGCATTCAAATTTACATTCACTGGCCACTTTTAAGAAGCCAACCACATGGTACCAACTCAGTGCATTTAGAAATGTAGACATGGTCGAGACGACCTGCTGAAGTACAAACCAAGCATCAGAATGAGGAAGAAAGGTGATTTAAAAGACTTTGTGGCATGGTGTTATACAGACTGGTCTGAGTATTTAACGTACAGGCCTCTCTAGAGTTTACAGAGCATGGTCCAAAAATAGAAAAATGCTCTGCTGAAGCAAGAGGTCTGACTGTTTCGAGGAGATGGAAAAGCAACAGTAACTCAAATAACAACTCATTACAACAAAGGTATGCAGAAGAGCATCTCTGAACACACAACATGTTGAACCTTGAAACAGATGGACTACAGAAGCGGAAGACCACACCATGAGCTACTCCTGTCTGCCAAAATCAGGCAACTAAGGCTGCAATTCACACAGGCTCACCCAAATTAGACAGTAGAAGACTGGAAAAACGTTACCTGGTCCGATGAGTATCGGTTTCTGCTGCAACATCTGGATGGTAGGATCAGAATTTGGCATAAACAACATGAAAGCGTCGATCCATTCTGATGCTGGGAGTGTAATGGTGTGACGGATATAAATCCTTAACATACATTGACGATCATTTAAACACATAGTGGAGAGCTAGCATATTAGACTGCTGAGTCACCCAAGTGCCCTATAATTTATTTTATTTTTATTTTTTTGTTGGAATTTTTGGAGCACCACTGCTTATGAGTACTGATTCAAGACTCCTTTGGCCTTATAGCAGGTTACAATTAAGCCGAAGCCAGCACTGGCAAAAAGGAAGTGGCCATGGAAGCCGAAGTTGTAATTTTATAACTGCCCTATGGTTCAATTATACACTGTGCAAGTTTAATCATAAGGGAGGTACTCTTGCCCCAAAATTGCCAATGCAGTTTTAAGCCCTGTTTACCTCACTGCTCTGAAGACCGTGATTAAATTTGTTGTGGGCAGTGCTTATGTAATATAAAAGTTATTGTAATTCTAAAATGTAATGATAGTAGTATAGGTTTATATGTCATTATATTTGACTTGTACTGTAAGCTTTAAACTAAGATGGTTCATATGTAGTATTTCTACAACTCCAAATCAGACAAAGGTGGGATAGTGAGGAAAAACTGCAGTGTCTTACATTTATTTTGATTTGATAGAAGTGCAGACAATTTGAATCTTTTTATGTTTTGTCTGATCAACTTAATTTAATTTGTTATCAAATATTAATTCCTGCATTTCAGACCTGCAACACATTATATGGAAAACATATGGAACAATATGGCAATTTAGGGCTAATAACAAGGTTTTAAAAAACGAAATAATGATGTGATTTCAGACAACAACAAAAATTTGCTACAAAGCAGTAAGGTTGAGTTTTTGAAAGTGATTAATTTTTTTCCTCAAGAAAAGACTGGAAAAGATTTGCATATTTTTCCTTCTGTGGTGCATAAAATCAAGGGAGCTGTGTGTAAAGGGCAAGGGTGCAAGACAAAACTGATCTTGCATTTATTATTTGGCAGTGCATCATGAACCATCATCCATCAATAGCTAATAGAACCACATGGGCAAGGGATTACTTTGGCAAACCTTTGTCAAGCCCTTTAATACAGACTTACACAAATTCACATTCACAAATGGCACTTAACATTACGTTATGTAATCCATGTCCAGAAGCTGCATTGGCTTCTCTGGGCTCTTCTGCACGGCATATATATATATATATATACACACACAGTCTGTCTGTAGTCCTGACCTGTCCCCAGTAGAGAATGTGCAAAGCGCAAATGTTGTGAGAAGGAAGTGGTAAATGCTTTATCACCCCAACTTTTTTTTGCAATCTGTTGCAGGTCTGAAATGCAGGAATTGGTGTTTATTAGCAAATTAAATTAAGTTGAAATGTCCCAGATTCATACTGTCTGTAATGAAATAAAATCAAAGTACACACAAGAAACGCTGCATTTTTTTATATAATATTTTTCACATATAAAATGTGGATTTCTGATTTGGGTTTGTTCTAAAATAAGGAATGAACTGAGTAATTTGTATATTTGACAAAAATTAGAGGATATTTCAATTAGACGACTTTTCATTTTAAAATATCCTAAATATGCTAAATAGCTAAAAAGGATGGACAGGCCAGTTGCTCTGAATATACTACTGATTTAACAACCAGAATGTTACAATCCGTATTTAAAAAAGGTCAATTAAAGCATGACTAAAGCCAGGCTCTATGTCAGTTGCAGATTGCCACAAAGCCTTTTGTTTTTGTTTTTTGTTGGATTATAGTAAGATAGTATGGTGTTGTGGATGGCACCAACTTCGATGGCTGTTGGTTTGTTGGTATTATTTAAGGATTTTGTGAAATCGGGAATTAAACTTGCTGTTCTTCAGGTACCTGTCCATACAGGCAGTGTTCAGTCACTCCTGCTAGTGTACATAGTTGAATCTGTGATAGACTGTATGAATAAGTGTTTTGTTAAAAGAGAAGAAAAGGGATTTGTTCAGTTGCCCTTTTCTAGATGAGACACTGTCAATAAATGAACAATGCAGGCCTCTGTCAGTGAGGGAGAAGGCAGTCAGCTGATGTAAACACACACTTACACAGCCTACATATCTGTTACATGCATGTGTATGATCAGATGAGTTGCATATGGTTACTTCTGTATATTTGGTGTAGCAGAACAATCCAGTTATCCCATTAACTGACAAAGTTTTTTCTGAACATTTCTTACTTTATTTCTGTCCACCTACATCCCATCCCATCACATCCCATCAGTAGGCGAGTTATACCACCTGATACCCAAATGGGGATCATGGTTTTTAATGGGTTAATTAATCATCTGTACCCATTTAACCAAGTATTTAAAACCTTAATGGCACTCTTTTTTTAATTAACTATTCCCCTTTTTTTTGACGGGAGCCACAGGCAGGATCGTAACACTAACTGATATCACATATACATAAAAAATATTGAGAGTTACAGTGGCATTTGAACGTTTGTGAACATTTTAGAGTGTTGCCTAAAACATAATCAGCTTTCCATACAGGTCCTAAACATCGTTCCCAATTAAACAAGGGAGACCTTCATGACCAGACTTGATGTAACCTTGTGTGATGTTACTGATGTAGATAGCAACATTAAATAAACTAAGTAAACCAACAAACATTTCCACTGATAATTTGGGTAGACCCAAACCATGTAACCACCACCACCATGTTTCACAAATGGAAAAGAGAACTTATTGCTGGAATGCTTCTTTTTTCAACTAGAAAGTTCTGTTTTGTTTTCATCTATCTACAAAGTAGTTTTCAGTAGCCTCCTTACTTGGCAGAGATGTTCTTTTTGTTCTCCTTGTGGCTGATCCATGAACATATATCTAATAGACAGTGTGAGAGAGGCATCTGCTTGACACAGATGTTACACTGGGATAATTTGTAAACCTTTAAGATTTTTACATGCCTTGCACTTGGAGTATTGTTGTTCAGCCACTCATGGAGAACAACTTCAAGAGTGTTGAACAACTCTAAGAGTCAGTTATAAATCACTCTGGATAACGGCTCGTTTGCTAAATTACAAAAGTAAATAACATTTTGTCTCATTTGTTTAATTGGGTTCTCAATCTACACTTCAGTTACTTCTGGTGATTTTTGTCTCTGCAAACAAGAACTTATAAGCTAATTTCATTAAAAAAAAAAAAAAAAGTTGACACAAAGTCGCTAACACTATAGTGTGCTCTCTGCATCCCTCTATAGACCTGTTTGATAACTACATGCAACAGGATGCTCATGAGTTCCTCAACTACCTGCTCAACACCGTGGCAGACATCCTGCAGGAGGAGAAGAAACAGGAGAAGCAGAACGGCCGCCTGAAGAACAATGGAAGCAGCGTCACTGCCGATACTGAGGCCGAGAACATGCACGAATCCACATGGGTGCATGATATTTTTCAGGGCACTCTGACCAATGAGACGCGCTGCCTCAACTGCGAGACGGTAAGAGCTTCATCTTGCCATAATGCATGTTTTTTTTTTTCAAACGTTTATCCCTAACTCATGTGGGACTGTGGTAGTCTAGCGGTTAAGGTACTGGACTCTGGACCAGAAGGTCCAGGGTTCAAATCCCGCCTCTGCCAAGCTACCACAGTTGGGTCCCTGAGCAAGACCCTTAACCCATGATTGCTTGGATTGTAAGAGTTGTAAGTTGCTCTCCATAAGGGTGTCTGCTAAATGACATAAATGTAAATGTAAATGTAAATGTAACAGAGCCAAGAGGCAAGAGCTAACACGAGCAATGCGACCCAGTCTAAATCTAACAAATAGCCTGCGTAAATAAGAATGTATTTAGCCTAGACTTAAAAATTTGGAGAGTGAATGAATTTCAAACTAAAGTTCATTCCATAGCTGGGGGGCCAAGTATGAGAAAGCTTTTCCCCATGCTGTTACTTTTATAATTCTAGGAACTGAAAGAAGTCATGTACCTTGTGAACAAAGTAGACATTAATTTTAACTGGTAACCAGTGTATAAACGATCAAATTTTTTAGTTCTAGCTATCACTCGAGCTGCTGCATTCTGCACTAGTGAAGTTTATTTAGAGATTTCCTAGAGCATCCAGCAAGTAAAGCGTTGAAGCAAGTTTATAAATGCATGAACCAGTTTTGCAGCATCTTGAAAAGAAAGGATATTTCTAAGCAATATTAGGTAACTAAATAAAAGCAATTTGTGTAATGTTGTGCCCATCAAGGGAGAGATCTAAATCAAATGTAATACCTAAGTTTTCCAAAGTTGTACTGGACATTACCGAAAAACAATCTAGATTTAGGATAGAAGTAGCCAATCTCGCTTTTACAGTTTGGGGTCCAACTAATAAAACCTCAGTTTTATTAGATTTAAGAAAAAGGAAATTAAATTACATCCAATGTATTACTTCTTTAACACAATTCTCAATTTTACTGATTGTAAGGCCATCATTTGGATCAGCTGATATGTATAGTGGTGTATCATCTGCATAACAGTAAAAACTAATACCATACAAGTAATTGAGCACAAAGGCAGCATGTACAGGAAAAATAATAGTGGGCCAAGCACAGATCTCTGAGGGACACTATACTTCACTTTTGAGAGCTTTGAGAGTGTTGACTATTTACATCAACAAACTGGTACCAGTTGGCCAGATAGGCTTTAATCAAGAAAGTGCCAGTCCCTTAATACCTATAGTGTTTTCCTGCCTATTCAGTAAGATATCATGATCTACAGTGTCAAATGAAGTGCTTAAATCTAATAGATTAAGATCAGAAACACGTCTGAATCTGATGATATTAATAGATCATTAATTACCCTTATTAATGCTGTTTCAGTACTGTGATAGGGCATGAATCCTGATTTAAATTTTTCATAAATACCATTACTTTGGTGGTAACTACAGAGCTGCTGGTAGATATGAGATTGGTCTATAATTAGACAGAACACAAGGGTCAAGATTGGCTTATTATTATTATTATTATTATTATTATTATTTATTATTTGTAGTAGTAGAAGTACCCAATAACCACTTTATACTAATGTGATTATGTATCCAGAGAACATACAAATCACCACACCTTTACTAATTCATATATACCTAGCAGGCATTTTAGAGTAGCCAGTCCACATACTGACAGGTTTTGAGGTGGTGGTAGGAAACTGGAGCAGCTGGAAAACCCTTAAAGACACTAAGCAAACAAGCCAATACTACAAGGGCAAAACCATGGCATTTACAATTGAACCTGGGATAAGGTTGATTTGCAGTATTGACAATAACTGCTGTGCCATTGTGCCAACCTTATAATTGTTATTAGTATTTGGCACACACATCCATATATTGATTGTTAGTGCTATATATCTCCAGTTGTTCTGTTAAATAGATTTGATATTTATTGTGCTAGATGGGTATCACATAATTCATTTATACTTATTCTCTTTCCATCTTCTGCACTGATGGTACCAAGGTGGTGGTTGTGTGCTAGCCCTATCATAGAATGAGTGAATTTTGGAAGCCAGTAGAGTCTGACTAATCAGAGGCTGCTTGGGGGAGCATTAAGACAGACATGTGGAGGGGAAATGTGACACCTGGAAATTACACAATGTAATGGAATCAGCCAAGTGGTAAATGTAGCTTTTAAATAGGTTTTGTGTTCTCCATTAACTTCAAAGACACTGATTGGTTCTGACAGTAGAAAAAGTGCTGGTCAGCATGTTCACTCCAAATCCTGCCATTCTCCACCACCTCATAGCAAAGTTCTCAGTAGTTAGCAGGATGCTGTAGTTCAGTGACATTTCACTGTGTGCAAAGTGTCTGTGCGAGTGAGCCCAGGACAGCCAGGGCATTGATATTGCTAGTTAGGTCTATTCAGAACCTCCATAGTCACTTAGTACCTGTTTGCTACAGCAAAGCTAACAATGTAACTGCTGCCTCCAGGTTTATATAAAGCCTCTCTCTTCACAAGCGGCTCTCTATTAGCATCTTTTGAAAACAGGGACTATTAGTAATGAAAAAACACAAACACTGTAACAACAGCAGTAGATCACACAAGTGCACAAAGTAGGACCTTCAGTATATGTATAACATACAGTTATAGCCTTGCGCCTTTCCCAAATAACCAATGATGCTGATGTGCTGGTAAATGAATTATTTTCATTACTTTTTAAGCACAAAACAACACCTTTTGGACAAATTCAATAAATAAATGCAAGCCAAGTTTTATATTCCTAAAATCACTGCCCAGTCGTCAATGCTATTGTGGGTAAGAAGATGCAAAAGCATGCAATTATATTCAAAATGAGAATGGAATCTATTATTGCAGCAAAGAGGAACTCATTGTTAATGTCCATGAGTTTTAAATGTCCAGAAGCACTTAACTGTCTTCATATACATGTGTCAGTGTGCATGAAATTCATATTTACCTGCTTTCATACAGATAATATGATAATTGTACTGTCTTTGACAACAAAGACATGAAACACGACGGTTATTGTTCGATGCCTCTTACAATTATGTTTTATGATATTTACTAGCAATTAGAAAAAAAGAAATATATCTCCATATTCAAACTTGTTTTTGAAAGGAACAATACATGCTAAATATATTTCTTGAAACACAATGGTCTTTACCAGCAATGCCTAAATGTTTTCTGTTGAATTAATCATCGCTTGTGAACTCAAGTCAAATTACCACAACAATCCATTGCAGTGAAAGAAAGCAATTTAGCCTGAGGGGCCCTAAAATTAAAAATGTTATGAGGGCAATTAATTGCCTTGCCGGAGGTACAAGCAGGGCTCATGATTAACATAATAAACAGGAAGTTCTGTGGTGTTATGAAGCTACACAAATCAACAGGCCCCCAGAGATCTCTCTGGCCAAGCATTAAATTCAGCATGACAGCCAAGGACCACCTTCCCTGGTTTTAGCATCTGGGTCATCACTTTGGCATTGGTGGTTAAGGCAGCACTCAGTGTGTGGTAAGTCATCTGAAGGGCAGAATCAAATCAGTTCTTAAAAAATGTTTTCCATTTCTGCAGTGTATACAGATATGGGATTATGTGCAAAAATATTCAAATATGAATACTCATATACATTTATACAGTTATAGTAGCTGCATCCATAACAACATATTAACTGCATTTGAAACTTACTTTTAACAGTCTACCAGATCTTACAATAATGGTAATTACACATCCATTAGCAGGGTCAAGAGGTCATAAATTTGGCTCATGTATCATCAAAAGCGCTTCAACAAGTCACTCAGAATAAACTCCTGAAAGCTTGGGTTGTAAGTAATGGTTGAAAGTGTGCACATTGCTTTTCTCTCTATTAAAAAAAAACTGGTAAATCTGTCTCAGCAGTCATACTTAAAATGTAGCTGACTAAAGTTAGGTTTAAACAAACTTAAAAAACAGACAGTTAAAAACATTCAAGTACAACAGAAATAGTCACACTGTGTTACATTCGGTACAAAAGGACAAAGAGCGCTTTAACAATGCTGTTCTTCAGATAAGCTGTACCGTTATATAGACTAATGTGGCTTTCACTGCTAAAAGCTCTGGTATACTATACAGATACTGGACTATTACTTGTAAGATGGTGGGCATTTCACATTATCTCCAGGCAGCATCAAGTCGTTAGCACATTTTGCCATTCCAAAATAGTGGCCAGCTAATCTTCATTAATTACATTTCTGAAAACATAGCATGTCAAAAAATGTGTTTTGATGGTTAATTTGTAAAAGTTAAATTTACTGCTCAAATAGATTTTTAAAATCTTCGTCTTCATTTTTTAATCACATCATCTTTATGTGACCTGTTCCGACATTAGACAGAAAAGGTCATGCTCTTGAACTGACCTACATGTCCAGAAGAGCACTGAGCCACCCACACACTCCCTCAGAAGTAAACATGCAACATGTAACATATAAAAGTGACTGCTAAACTACAACTGAAGACTTGCAGTAAATTGTGTATCCAAATTCACATATTCATAATGCAAAGGACAACAGCCTGGATCCAAAACAGGCGTCAAGATTGTAGGACTGTAACGTGGATGGCTTTACAGACTTTATCAACAAACTATAAAGTGTTAAGAGCAATGTTTAACTACGTATGCGAGTGACTTTGTGAAGCAAGGCAATAATTTAATGTGACTCATATGGCTAAAAAAGTGTCGGGGTTGGATTGTACTGGCTGGCAATAAGAGTCAGCTACAGCACCCTGGGTAACGTTTGGCATGAAGTTTTTTGACAAACCATAGGTTTTTAAAGGCAATTTGTTATATTTTTATTTTTGAGTATATCAAGGTATTTTAAAAAGATGAGCTCCAGTATGTCCTACATCGCTTTCCAAAGATGTTACGATTCCAGCAGTGCGCTGGAACTGCTGATATAACACCCACACAAATGTCAAGCTGACCGATCAGACTGAAGTTACATGATATCAATTAATGACAGCATGGTTGTGGAAGTAGAGGGTACAGATACTGGACTGGCCTGCCTGCAGTACTGACCTGTCCCCAATATAGAATGTGTGGAAAATTTAAAAACAACTAATGCAACAACGATGACCCTGTGCTGTTGTGCACCTTAAGACGTGTTTGCACAAAAAATGTGTCAAAATTACTGCTCACAAAAATAAATATCAAATTAAATATCGCGCAATTTTTGTAAGCAGTGTACTAAAGTGTTGTAAGAAGGAATGGTGGTATTATAAACTGGTAAACACTTTGCTGTAAGCAAGAAATGCAGGAATTGATATTAATTAAGAGCATTAACTGTTACTGGTGTTAGGCTTCATGTATGTATATATATATATATATATATATATATATATATATATACATTCATATGCAGACATACATACATACATACAAGTGGTT
>JAUZSU010196565.1:0-11831 GCA_034780255.1 Parotocinclus maculicauda | reverse complement strand
GGCATCCTGAAGATCCCTGCGCGTCCATTCCTGGACGCGCCAGATCCCCAGGAAAACCCCCACCTGGAATTAAAAAAAACCGGAGCCCGAAATGCAGAGATCCACAGACAGACAACCAATTATAAAAAACACAAAACATTTATTACAACATGAACAGACCAAAGCCAAAAACCGAAGATCGCCCCAGTCCGTTCCCGCGGCTACCGTTAAACGGTGCATATCTGTGCTTAAAATTGTTAGTATTGATAATACTTTTCGTTTAAAAAAGGAAATTCTAAATCACTAAACTTTTTTTTTTCATGGCTTGTCAACTTGACATGGGTTGAACATGCAAACTACACAGGCAGTGGTCAGCTGCGATTTGAACCTGGATCTCAGAAGCTGTGAGGCAACAGCACTAACCACTGCACTACCATGCCACCATCAGAGCCACCTTTAAACATTAAAAGATCCATGTGCTGAGTTAAGAGTCTGAATAAAGGAGCTGTAGTCTCTCATCACGCAGTGTGGTCATCAAGTGCAAATGGTCTCTCCCTGGTCCCCTGATGAAAAGGTTTAAAGTGGCCTGTACTGACTAGGGGTGGTTAATCCTCTGTTATCAGGTGTACTCTTCCGGCTCCTTCATGCTGACCTTTTGAACCTCCTCTCTAAAGACAGACATTCAGCAGTCCAGCAGCCACCAGGCATGAGGAATTTTTATTACCGGGGATATAGTGTTGGTAAACGAGGAAGGGAGTTTGTGTGTTTGTGTGTTTAAAGGGGAGTAGCGTCTTTTCAACAAGCCAAACTTTTGACCCCTGAGCAAAAGGACATGACAAGTGTTGCACAGTCTGACCATTGGGCTCCTGGAAGAGGCACAGTCCACTAAATATAGCTGCAGGAAAGTTTGTGAAGGCAGTAAAACGACTGAATGACTGAATGGTAGAAGCATGCGTTTTCTTTTATCTCACCTTAAAATTAACCTGGTGCAACTTTTAATATGAATTGAATATAAATATGATTTGATTGAAGTACAATTTAAACCAAATGTATTAATTAATAGTTTTACCAGTGATCCAATAAGAACAATGATTGTAATTTAAAATGTCGTTGCATGTTTTCTGTATTGCTGATGGTCAAGTCCAGATCTTTGTCCTGTGGTTCAGATCGAGCCTGAATGAGTGAGTGTACTTGGGTTAAGATCGGGTTGCATTCAGAGTTTTAAACCTGATTAAATTGCAGTCAGAGGCACAGGGCATTCCCCTCATGAAGGCCATGAATAGCTGCATTTGTGCACTGGTCATGTGGAGTAGAACACAAAAGTGTTATCATTATAACTGGCCCTCTCTTTTTGCCTCTGTCCCATGATAACTATTCAACAGAGGAGAAGTTGAGATTTTAAAACCGAGCACGTATCTGTGAGAAAGAAATAAAGAAAAAAAAAAAAGAAGAAGGAAAAAGCAAGCAAAAAAATAGCTTTTATATATTTTTTTTATAGAATTAATATATTAGTCACTTCCTAAAGTTCAGGGAAAGTTACCTGACATCTATTCAACAGAGAGTAAAGCTGATATTTTGAAAATGTATGAGAAAGAAAGAGTAAAGTTAAGATGAATGAAAAAAGAATGAAAGAAAGACAAATTACTAAAGAAAAAAAAGAAAAATTAAAAACTTTGCTAGATGAAACTTTTTTTCATTTTCAACCACTTGCTAAGGTCCAGAGACGGTGACCTAAGCAGTCCTCTTGTTCAAAAGTGCTTCATTGTTTGCATTACTCCAGGCTATAATACGATATAACTTCCTGCTCAGGAAAGCACCTAACCTTCAGCATATCGTGACGGCAGCTGTTTGAGATATGTGATAACTCTGTTTGTGTTCTTAAATTAAGTACACTTTGCATTGTGTGGGGAAAAAAAACTTCCGTATACTTAGTCACAAGTCAGTTTTATCTCAAATGCTAACAATGCCAGTCGTGTCAAGTAAGGACTTTTCTCAAGTGTGTCGAGCTCCTGTCACTTTGAGACATTCCTAGGATGTAAAGACACTATGCCTGCTTACCTTGTCACACTATGCCATGTCCTCACACTGCTGGGCCCAGTGCAAAATGATCACACTAGTCAAACGAACTGGGTCAAACGTGCCCAGTGTGAGGTACAGATCGCCTATTAGAACCATTACACTAATTGACTGTGCGTTGCCAAGTTTTCATATTGTTTGATCGTGAAAATGAGTTTAGCAAAGCCGTTCCTTATAATATCTTCCAACTACTTTAAAATGTAGATGAGCTCCAGGTCCAACAAGGCCTGAATTCTGAACGTCACATTACCACATATAAGATACTGTTTGTGTTGGACTTCAGTACCTAAAATTGAAACGGTCGGATTGAATTTTGGCTGAGTAAAAAAATCTAAATTGCACTTTTCCCTGCAGCAGTAATGCAGCCTTAGTGGATGTGACAGAGATAACCAATAATATTACAATCTGTGAATGAGATATGAAATTCCACAAATCTAGCTGTGAGAAATCAAAGCCTTAATACTATATAACTGCACTAATAACCGCAAGCTAGCCAGCTAAGTTGATTTTACCTACATAAAAGTGTAGGTATTACAGTATATTACTTTATAATTTACTCAGAAGTCTACCTGTGCTTTATTCACATAGGAATGTTGAATGTTTGATGTGCACTTTAGATTTCGGACAGAATGTCAGTGCTACCCATGTTGTGTGTCAGATGTGTGGTATAGGAAAGCTGGTTTTTAAAAATGAATGGCCTGTGGGGGTTTACTCTGGTGTCACACATGACCTCATCTCCCACATCTCCACCTCTTGTGGGTGATAAAACGTCTGAGCTAAGACAGACACAAAGTCCAATTCTCATCAATCATTCATTAGTTCCTGTTTTAGCAACTATGCACTTATCAGGCTCAAATTGGATGGCTGAATGTGGTTTATCATAAGCCCACCTGTCCTCTTAGAACTCAAAAAGGAAGGTCCCACTTAGCCACAACACAGGTTTTACAGGACTATCTTTAAGAACATCTCCCATAACTCTGTCCCATAACTCTGTCACATAGCTCTTCACATCGTAAACGTGAGCTCCCTCCTTGGCTTGGGTTCCTCCGTCTCCTTTTCCTTCCTTTTGTCTGTGATTAGCTCTGGACGCTAGCTTTTATGAATCTTGCCTCCAGCTATCACCACATGAAGGCAGTCTGTATCGCTCATTAAGGCTCACGTGGAGCCAAACTTTTTCCTCAAGGCCAGGCTGGAACAAGCGCCCAAACCAACCCCCTACTGTTAGCTGTGCTTTATTTTTATGATAGGCTTGGGTTATAAACAGAGGAGGTGCCAGGCCTGCTTCCTCCTCACAGTGGTTGTAAAAGGAAAAGGTTTTATTGGTTGTGTTTGTTCTGACTCCAGACATAAAGGTCATGCAGGAGCCACAATGACTCGGGGTGAAGGTTGTCAGCTTTTCATTTGACTGGGTCAATGTTAGGTTGCAGTACTAAATTTCTACTTTTGTCTTTATGAAAATAGCATCTTAACACTAGTAGCATTTGGCGTCTAATTCTTTCTTTCGTCATTACTTACATGGCTTTGTAGGTTAGCTGTATCATGTGATTGTTTTAGCAGCTGTATCTCTAAGTTAGACTTGTGGCTGTGTATGCAGTACACAGAAAGCAAGCACCCATACAGCATGGTGTCAACCACAACATATCGCACTTTCATAACACCTTCCAGAGCCTATAACTTGTCTACAGCTTAAAACTTAGATTAATAAAAACGCCAAGCTTTCAAACTGACAATAAGTGTGAGTGGGCTACAGAGAGTCACTTGCTTACATTTAATTTATGGAGTGAATGGGGTTCCCGATTTAACACCACTTATTTTGGTCAGCCTTGGGGCTGTGGTCCGGAGTGTATACTGGGATCTATCACGGGTCTGACCCAATTGTGATTTAACAGACATGGGAATAAAAAACCATCCTCACCAAATGTAAGTTAAAAGTTATTTTCTAACAAATTTACCAAACCGAGTAAAAAATCTTTTTCCATTAGATTAATTTAAGCAAATGGATTGAAGTAAATGCTGCCGTGAGCTCTTCCATTTCCCGTCACAACAAATTCATGCAGTTTAAACCCACGTGATCATATTGCCTTCATGATAACAATCTTTGTTTCTGTGTTCGGGAGGGGAACTGTTAAAAACATCACAAACGGGTTGAGTGATATTGTTGTGAGAGCTCAGTAGGTGGAGGAGGAATGGTGTGTGTGTGTGTGTGAATCAGTAGCTGTGTTTCCATCCAAATGTCAGCAAAATAATTCATTATGTGTTATCAACTAATGTGTTAATGTGTGAAAAGTGTAGAAAGTAAAATTATTTAAGAAGTTACTAATTCTAAGTAATCTCAGAAGAAAAGCAATAACCAAACAAGCTATACTTTACTTTATTACCCTGCGTTAAATCACTCTTAAAGGAAAAAGGCCTACTTTACTTACGTTTGCTTGTTGTAACTCTTAAAAATTAAACCTCATTTTCTATAGTTTTCCTTTATTTTATTTGACATGGTTTCTCCATTTACTCAGCCCTGTTCTTCTTTATATGAGTAACAGGACTGATTTTTCAGCACACAATTAGCAAATATATAAAAGGTAACCACATGGCACCAGAACTACTGGGACTGCGGTAGCCTAGTGGTTAAAGTCCAGGGTTCAAATCCCACCTCTGCAAAGCTGCCACAGTTGGGACCTTAAGCAAGGCCCTTAACCCACCATTGCTCTGGAAAAGGATGTCTGCTAAATGCCGTTAATGTAACTGTAATTAGCGTTAGGACACTGAGCATATTGTAATTATTTAACAAAAATACCTTTACTTTTTACAAGAAAAAAAGAACATTTTTAAATAATTTCCGTAACCTGATAGTAATATGACATTTACCTTCTCAGTAATAGTTACAATATTATCAAATATACAGGAAAAAAAATAAGAGAGAACTTTGTGGGAACATGTTAGGAATATGACTAAAATGTGTATTTTAAAGCAAATAACTTCTTTTGGATTTATTGTTAAAATATTTAAGGCATAGATGGGATATCTAGTGCAACAGCAACACAAAATAAATTCTGAATTATCGTATTTCATCATAAAGGGTAATGTTTTAAATTAAATATTATATACCTTAGCAATTGCATCACTGTGCAGGACACAATGGTTTTTTTTTAGGATTAATAATGTTAATTTACCTGTACACGTTTCCTGATAGGACTCAAAGGCTTTCTGCATGCTTTAGTGCTAGTTAGAGATCTATCACGTCAACAGAATCAAAACTCTTTGCTTCCAGACTCCCATACAGTCTTGTGCAAAGGTTTGTGCACCCCCTAGTCAAATAGGGAAAAGACAAACCACCTTTCCAGGTTATCTACTAGGTCAAATACCATAAATAATATTTAAATTCATTATTAAAATGTACAGTAAAATGTCATTTTTAGGTTGTTTTTACTTAATTTGGTGAAATAAACCCAAAAATGTACAACAGAAGTCAGCTAGACTTAATAAAATAGGGTTTGCCACGAAAGCATGTTATAATGTGTTGATTACACCCCTATAGTAAATATTACAATAGCTACAAATACTTATTATAATTTTATTATATATTTTACTATTTTTTTTTACTCTTTTATATATATATCATATCACACCCTGGAGCTTTAAACTAAGAATTTCACTGTATGTTGTACATGTATAACAATGCACATGACAATATAGTCTAAGTCTGATCAGTCAATTGATCACAGTATATACACTATACCAATAGAGAAAAGACAAAGAACCACTACAAAACATTAGATGACCATTAGGATTCAATTGTTTTGTATAAACTTGATTCTTTTTAGCATTTTTGTTTTTGTTTCTTCACTTTATGTGAAGTTGAATATTCTTTTAATCTGTTCTAATTATTATGCAGACACTGCAAATTTGCATTAAAACAGGTGATAGAAACCCTGCTGGTTGTAGGTCCAGCCTGTTTTCTCCCCTTGGCCTCTGGGTGAACCAGAGACATGACAGGAGTGTGGTACTTGACACCCAGGCAGCTGGCCTACATTTGCCTTAGTTACAATTTTTCCTACATTCTTTTTTCTGACCAAATACAGACACAGATGCTTACAACTTAGGTGTTCACCAATCATTTAAAATGTCTTTAATACTTAGGGAGACTTTTCTCAGTTTTTTTTATCCAGACAAGGACATAACCCTACATAAACATTATTCCAAAAGCTGTCAGCTTGTTAAGACTGTTCGTCAAATTTATTGTCAAGTCTTAATGACAGTCCATTTGACAACAGACTCATGTTGAAACAAGCCAGCTGTAGTGTGTCACAGACATTACACTGCAGGAAGTCATAAGAGCATGATTTAACATGATGCAAACTATTTAAAGGTCTGTGCATCATTTGTATATGAGCAATTATACCTGTTTGCCACTGAGTATACTTTATGTAAATTTAATCCTAATGATTCCTAACCCCTACTCACCACATTCATGTGATCAAAACTCTTAAATGACAACTCTCCCACACAGTCTTGCATGAGTAAGCATAAAATTGCATGTAGGTGAACAGGGACAAAGAGGCCTTGACCCGAGTAAGCACAAGGACTTTTGGCCAGTGTTTTGTCCCATTTGTAATCTTTTTGTAAGGAAACGGGCCAAACTGAAAAGCTTTTTTAGTCTTCACAGTAGAATACCTTCAGGAGACTCGTGGCCTTTCTTCCCTCTCATCATCCCATCTGAGAACCTTCAGTCCCACATGGACATTCAATTCAACCAGAACATTCCTAACTTATCTTCGCATTACCCCTCCTTTCTTATTTAAAGCTCAAAGCTGACCTCCTGACCTGACGGCAACCCCTCACTGTCCTGACTCTCTCCCACCAGCACTCTGAATAAGGGTGACAAGAAAAACAACCTCTTAGATTCCTTAGGAAGCTCCTTCATCCCTTTAAGGGCCTCTGTCTCCAAGAAAGGCTTCCCTTTGCAGACTCCAGTCCACTGACTTCATCCGAGAACTATGCAAGCACTCCAGCTGCATCCAAAATGTCTACAACAGCATTTACAAACACAATTACAAGTCAGTGATTCAAGTTCAGCGGATTTCATATAGACAGCATACCTGCTTATTTCAGATAGGAGTACTGTATTCTAATAGGGATGTGATGTCATAGTCTGGCTATCAGTCATACCTTCAGGATTCATGTCTTTGATAATGACCTTGCAAGCATTGTTAGTCTACTTGCCTGTACTCACCCATGACCATGAGCTTTGGCTAGTAAACAGCAGAAAAGGGCTGTGGGTGCAAGCAACTGAAGCCTATCTTCACCAATGGGCATGCACTTTGGCCATTCAATATATCAATGCAGGGGACCCTCAGAATAGAGTGGCTGAGGGGACCAAGCTGGGTTGTCTTGAGCATCTCTCAAGGATGCCCCCTGGAAAGCTTTCACTAGAATTCTTTCAGGTGCGTTTCCCTGGATGGAATGTGCAGACCCAATACGTGCTGGAGGGATTATCTTTTAGAGTTGGCCTCGGTAAAATCTAGGGATCTTCAAGGAGGAGCCAGGGATAGGGAAGTATGGGTTGACCTTTACCTTTAGTTTTTTCCCCATCATATTGTTCACAGTAAAAAGTGGATGAACGGTGACTGGTGAACTGGAGAAAACCTAAGCAAAAATGGGCAGAAAGCTTTCCACAGACTATACCCATGAGTGAAAATCGACCATGAACCACTGGAGCTGTATGACACCATGTCTCTGTTGCAGCACTATGCTATCTTAGGTAATAGTTTTCATTAAATGTTGAACTTAGTTAGTTGAACTTTGTCTATTTAGAAAACACTTTATAACCAGCTTTCTGACAGTCTGTGTGTCTGTATTTTTTTCTATTTTCTCCATCCTTTTTTCCTTTCACACTTTTTTGTTCCACAAGGGTGAAAGGAGTTCAATTATACGGAGAAAGCATGCTGAGGAATTGAACAGAGGATGGAAAAGAGGGGAAGGCTTGCACATGGAAAGGGGATTAGTGCCCTGCATTGTTCCCTTTAATCCCACCGTTTTACTATCATTTAACACCTTTTCAAAGGCCATGCACAAAGCCCATCCTCCTCCAGCAATGCAGTTTGTTCATGCCTTTCCTTTCTAGACAAATCTGTACTAGAGTCAGCACCACTATGAGTACAACTGAGATCCTTCGCTAGGGGTTGCTGTTGCTTCACTGAGAGATGATCCCTGACTCAGACACAGATAATCAGATCTGGATATGATGCAACCTTATGATGACCTGTGCGCACCTTGCACTTAAACGTTCTGGGCCTAAGTAGGGCTACCTCAATATGATGCTACTTATTGTGGTGGTGTAACGCATGCTTGCACAGCACAGTGGACTTTATGGTTGTACTTACTTTGTGTTTATTGGAGCAATGCATATTGTGCCTGAGTCCAAGTGAACCATGCCTGAGCCTACTCCTTCATGCAGGCTTGAGCATGGTTTAGCATGAATCACACTTTGCAGGATTAAACTTGTCCACTTACAGATCACCTAGTCCGAGTAAACCCTAAGTGTCCCATGTACCAAAGGGGCAGTTGAAGGTTGATCTCTAAAGAAATAGCCAATGGAACTCCTTCAGTTCATTGTTGTGCACTGTACACAGAGTTTTTTTTACAAATACATAGCCATATTGAAAATAATAATAAATAATGTGATCACAATCACAGAAATCACAGCACCTATCATGCAGATTACAGGGTGTAGCCATAACCATGGAGTCTAGTTCATCACAGGGCCAACAAGGCTTGTTGTTGCAGCACCGTGGAATGATTCCCTGCCCAGTCAGACCCAGCCTCAACAACCAAGCTACTCAGAATGTACCATCGGGACTGGAACCCTGGACACTCCTGAGACTTTTGGGTAAAAAGACCCCATTTTCTGAACCCATCTTGCATCTAATATACTGCTCACAAAAATAGGGGATAATTCAAAATGAACTATATTATAGTTAAACACCCCATAGTTTTTGTGAGTAGTGTAGATACCTGACCATGCAGATTGCACAGTCCCTAGCACTGTACCCTAGCAGCCTGTATTCTGAAAGAAACAAAGCACAAACATGGGTAAAACTGTCAAATATTCCATTCAAATAAATACACACCAAATACAAGTAGTTTCCGTAGCTACATGAAGATTAGTTGTGCTTGATCATGTGCTGCCAATCCCTGACTACCATGATGCTACAAGCCATACCAATGCTACTATGTTTAACTAGTTTCCAAGTTGCTTGCCCCACATTTCCAGTGGAAACAGACACTAAAGTCTGATTAATGCTTCTATTTGGATGTTCTACTATCCTAAACCATGAAGGCTCTGGACTGTTGGAAGTGCATTGAGGTTGCTCTTGGATACA
Source organism: Parotocinclus maculicauda (assembly GCA_034780255.1). Classification (NCBI taxonomy): domain Eukaryota; kingdom Metazoa; phylum Chordata; class Actinopteri; order Siluriformes; family Loricariidae; genus Parotocinclus; species Parotocinclus maculicauda. The sequence goes on along the minus strand of JAUZSU010196565.1, from coordinate 2,400 downwards.
CGCCTTAGAAACCATACACCAGGATTAATATGTCAGTGGTGGCAGTGTTGTTGTAAAGTCAAGCTCTTCAAACCTAAAAAAAATCCTCCTGGTTGGCTGTGCTTCATCCTGACCTCCCTCCCTCTCCTGAGATGGGCACAGCTGTTGTTCATGGATCTTTCGTTCAGCTGCCATGGAGGAGGCCTGATAGAGGGGTTGATGGAGGATGTGGATATACAAGACAGGATGGAGAGGAAAGATGTAATGGCTAGATCTGTCATTTGTTCTACTAAACAGGTGCTATGTTCTCACCTTCCTGTGGCGGGTCGACGCTTCAGGCAAATCCTCTGCCCGTGAGCTAAATACAGTGAATACTGCCAGCTGAGGCTGGATCGTAGACATTCATTCAAATATAAAACAGACTTCTGTGTTGGCTTTGACAACATAACCTCTATGAACCACAAGCATGCCCTATGCAAATATCCAGATGCAACCGACAACTGCTAGCACTGCAAACACATGGGCCTGTTGATCAACACTATAACAATAAAGCTATGGGCTCAAGCATTACCTATGCAAATATCTAAATAAAATTGATGGAACAATGGCATTGCAAACACATGGGCTTGTATGATACTGGATAGATTTGGCATAGTTTCTATGCCTCAGGACTTGATATGTTTCATATCAAAGTGTTGGCTCAATCATTTTACATACATTCAATTCATGATAACTGCAGTTAAAAGTCACAGAACATGTCGTGTACTGTGTTGTGGTCTTTTTGCAAAAGTTGACAAGACTTGTTGAGGTTTCATCGTCAGTACAGGTCTTCGGACTATCACTGCATGGCTTGTCCACCGCAGTCCCGGTTTCTCTACATTTGGCTATGAGGGATGCAACAGTGCTGTGTGAAGTTCGTGGTCTATCTGGGTGTTGGTTGTTAGTCTGTGGCTATGATATGGCAGCTGTGTTTCCCACACATCAAAATCGTCAATTCACATCTTCTGTTATGAACAACAAAAGTTTTTGAATCTGATTTAAAATCTGCAATTTAAAATTGCAGCAGTCAATTTGTGAGACAATTCTGGACTTCTTTAATTTGCTACATGACCACCTTTCAATTGGAAAAGCTTTCCCTTGGTCCAATGTAGCAGCTTTCAAGAAAACGGTCATGTCCTGGGCATAGGACCTGGAGATCCCCGGTTTGATGCAGACCCTAGAAATTTGTCATTTATCCAGAGAGACTTGCAACTGATAGTCTTACAGTCCAATAAATTGTGGGCTGGGGGTCTTGCTCAACACTGGCAGCTTGGCAGAAATTAGATTTGAAACCTGGAACTTTTGGTCCACAGTCCAGTTCCTTAATTGCTTGGCCACCAAAGTCTCACAGATTTATATTTGCATTTAGTAATTTAGCAAACACCCCTTTTCCTGCAATTGTAGTTTGTTTTTGTTCAAGGAGCCAACAGTGGCAGCTTCACCGAATACTGGTTTGAGCCCTGTACCTTCTGCCCAGACAGTGTTCCAGTCCATCATTGGGCAAACATAAGGCACTTTCACGCCATATAAACATTTCCATAGTTCTTAGAACAGTGCACCCTTTCTCCTCTGTTATCTATACTTTTTAATCAAGCATGCCTAGGTCAACAGGGAAATGAGATGAGGAAGAAACCATGAAAGTACCAAGACTCCAATGTATTGCTTCAGTGTTGAAAAGTTGCATCAACTAAGTAATAGCAGCGTTGAGGCATGTTACATCCGCTGAGTTGAAATATACCCCATATGAGTCAGTAACCCCACCACTTCCTACACAACATCAGATTAATGGGTTGTTGCATACTGAAATGTGTCATAGTGCAGTTTCTAATTCTGAGCTCTAATTGTATTTATATGAGAAGCTGTAATGCTGTGTTACCGCAATTCTGGTTGCAATGTGCCTAAAATTAGTTTACCGTTTACTAACGTGGCAGCTAAACATATACACTGTTCCTGTAATCGCATATTAATTAAGTTCTGCTTGGTCTCATTCATTTATTCATTCATCCTCTCATTTTTAAATAAGTCCCCACTGGGGACTGTGGTGGTCTAATGTAGTATGGTATATCCACCAAAAGGTCCAGTTTTATTTTCCCACTTCTGCCACCCGCCACTATTGGGTCCCTGGTCAGTATGACTGTATCAATTGTAAATCGCTCAGGATAAGTGTGTAAATGTAAGCCTACACAGGGGGCAAATACATTGCAGGGCACACGCTCATGCACTCAGATTGGAATGGGGTTTGGCAGGATGTTCAAGGGTTCAAATCAAATCTCTGTAAAGCTGACACTGTTGAATCCTTGAGCAAGGCTCTTCACCCAGAACTACTTGGATTGGAACTTGCTGCATCAGCTATTGACCACTCTGGGTATGTGTATATATGTA
>JAUZSU010196544.1:0-11833 GCA_034780255.1 Parotocinclus maculicauda | reverse complement strand
TGCATGAGCTGCTATGTAGCTCCCTGTAATTAGGAGCAGAAAGTTGTAGGTGGCTGCACAGTGACTGACGGGCCTCAGGAATGACTCATAATGGAGGCCTCTCTCATGACAGGCCTGATTTATTTTCTTCGAAATGGGGTGCTAAAGAGGTCTAAATGCTCTCTAAAAGCGCCCGAGGAAGGCCAGACAGTGATCCCCTTGTCTGTTCGAGGGCTGCTGTTAATGGACGACGGTCGGGGATTTGTGTACCCACGTGGGATGCCCCGGTTAAAAAGGAGCCTATTAGGTACTAATGCTGTTTGTGTAGGACATGTAAGACTGAAGAGAACTGCAGCACCTCCTCTTAAAACCAAGCTTGAGGGGCACAGATTCTTTTTAGAGCGTTCACAGACCGTGAGGTGTCTGATTGAGATAAATGACCTGAAGTCAGACAGCACAGGAGTGAATCCAGCATGTCGTCTACTATTTCTCAATCTGCATAGTTAGACCATCTCTATCTGTTACCGTCGTTAGAAGCCCACCAGCGCAGTGATATCTATATCTGAGCCGTTCAGGCGTTGGCACTGAAGCACTCACATTCAGTGAGGATTGAATGGTGGTCAGGGCAGCACGGGGGCTCGGGGGGGTAGCACTACTGCCTCACAGCAAAAAGGTCCCAGGTTCAATACCAGCGTCTCAAATTGGTGTCACTAAAGTGGCCCTTAGTGTATGACTGTGTGTTTGCCTTATGATGGATTGGCACCCTGCCCTGGTGCTCAGAGTTACCCGTGTGGATTAAGCAGAAGATAATGAATGAATAGTGGTCTCATAGCAAGGCCCAAAACTACAGGGGTGCATCACAATCGCTGATGTACCCGCCATGTTTCCAGCTAGACTTGACTTTGGATTGGTATTCATGACTTGAGGCAGATGACTCGAATTTTATTAAAAACTGGCATGTTTAGGGGATGAGAAAGTTAGGTTTTTAATGTTTTGTTGATTTATTATTTATTTTTATTGTGGTTGAAACGTGATGGGGTGAGTTACCTTTCAACGCACACAAACTTGGCGTCCTATCAGAATGCGGAAACCAGCTGAGATAAATGTACGAAGAAGCTCATAATATGGAAGTGGCTATTCCAAAAGTAGTGGAGGTCAGATTTAGGGATGTTTTTGATGCATCTTTCATTCTTACAAAGTGTACACATTTTATATGTTTAATCATATTACCTCAATCTCTCAATATTTATCAAATGTTCATGTGTTTATATATGTTTCAAAAGAGCAGAGGTTTTTGTTGGATATCCTAATTTTTGCACAAATACTTAGCAAGTACAATAGTGTCCTGGCAACATACCTCAACTTGCTCAGAGCAACTGACTAATCGTTTTATCCTCTTTAAATATAAATTCTATAAATCTAAATTCTTTGTTTATATACTTATCTATTTGTATATGATGTGTTTTTCTGCTATTCCTTTTTTCTTGCTTTGGCATTCATAGCGTTGCTCCAAACGTCATCTGGTTGTACTCGTACAGTGCCAAGAAAGTAAAAAAAAGTTCAGCTATTGAGTTTGGATCGTCAGATCGTTTTGATTAGTCAATAACTTGACTTGAGTTACTTAAGCTTACCACAGTAACTTGGGACTTGAAGGTTAAGAATTGAGACATGCTTGTCACTTGCACATATATGACTTGCTCCCATCTTTAGAAGCAGCTGATAAGTTTCCAGATGTTCTTCCGCACGTTTCCATATTAATAATAAAAACCTTATTAAGTGGATTTGTGACTCACATTCAGTGAGGATTAAATAGTGGTCAATGACTGGATCAGCTTTTTCATGTCGCCATAGAATTTAGGATGGCATTAAGAAATGATGCATGTCAGGGTCCCGCTGATCTTTTGTATGCCTCTATGAGCTGTCCTAATGGGATTACCCATATTGGAATTACGGGTAACCCCCATGCAAAGAATTCTCCTCAGCTAACGATTTAATCAAGCTGTGCACGTTATACCATTCACAATCCAATACTAGCATTAAATTTCATGCTTCGGTAGGATTTTATATCTTATTTTGCTCTTAAACTTTGTATAGTTTTACTGAAGCTGTAGTGTGATTGTGCATAAATCATCCTGCCTGCACACCACAGCCCCAGCGCCCTAGACCTGAAGGGAACATGGATAGAGCCATGACAGATGGTACTGAAGCTCAACCCTACAGGTAGTCCGTCATCAAACTTGCAGATGGAACTGAACATAACTCAAAACTGACATTGACTAACAGGGATTTGGTGCTCAGAGAAAAAGACATGAACTGGGAACTCCAGCCCAAAGACAATAAATAAAAAGGGCGGCCTCGTCCTTAAATGCCTCGCACCCTGTGGTGTTCCATGGTAGAGTTGTGTTCCGGTACTGCCTCATCTCTGTCTGTGTCGAGGCTGTCTTATGCTTCTCCGTCACGTCGATGCAGCGCGGTTGCATTGACGTGAACCCCCTACGCGGAACCTCCGCGTCGCCCACGGTCACCTCCGAAATTTGTCATCACTGCCAACCTTGTAAGGATTCCCACAAACATTCCCACAAATAATTATTTGTTATTGGAGGCACCCGAAAATCCTCTGCATGAGCTGCTATGTAGCTCCCTGTAATCAGGAGCAGAAAGTTGTAGGTGGCTGCACAGTGACTGACTACACGTCGAAGTGATGCGGTGTGGACTGCAAAGCTGTGATTGGTCCGCTCTACATCATTTCTGCTTTCTTTGTAAAATCTTGCTAGAGATGGATCAAGTTAAGAATCGTCTAATTGAAGAGGTGCCGGTATATAAACACCCTTATTATTATTCTTCCTCAAAGAGTTATAAGAACAGTCAATATTGATCAGCTCCAACTCATCGTTGTCACAAAATTTGCGCCTGGTATCCTCGTCTGTTGTAGATAAATACCTCAGACACTCCCCGGTGCTGCGGCCGTGAATTATTTCACGGTGCCATGACCTCACGCAGGAAATTAAAAACGACGGCGTTGTCTTGCGTCGACATGACGGAGAAGCATAAGCCACACTTTGGCTTGTTTGTCTTGATCCTGAGCTTTCTTGAGGGTTCTCAGTTATTTTAGGCTATTTGCTATTTCTTTTGAGCTATCACTTTGTATATCAGACTACACCGGGTTGTGTTTGGAGCTTAAACAGGGGTTTGTCATTGTTCTGCAGTGTGTCTCATGTACCTACAGTTCATGTTCAGTCAAACCTCCTGCCGTTTCTGATTCTATACTGTACTTGTGCTTGAATTTTGGGTTTCTTGGAGCTCCATCTTGGGTCCTCTTTGGAAACCAGAGCTGAAATGCCTGTCCATGCGAGAGACACACACACACACACACACACACACACACACACTCAGAGTCTCGGACATCTTGCTGCTCAGTAGTCATTGAGATGTGGATTTGGAGACTAGCCTGGCATCTGGGGTTTGATTGATACTTTGCAGTACTAATGCGGGGTTAATCTGATGTGGCGCCACATTTCAATCTTCTGCAGCACTGACTTCTTACCCAGAACAGGTCCCATCGCCACACTTAGATTCCCTTGGCCCAGCTTAGTTGAGCCTGTGATTATCACTTGGACTTCTAGGAGGTTGTAAAGCTGCACTTTCTCAGTAAACTTCTCATCATTAGATTTAAGCTCTGTTCACTGGAGATATAATGTAACAAATACTTGTATATGTTCCAGCTCTATACGTGTCCCATCTGTGGGTTAGGAAGAAGGGTGCGTCCAACTCTGCAGTGGGTTCCCAACTTTCTGATCGTCTGACTACTGACTGGTGATTTTTTTTTTAAAGCTCCTTTCTCCAAAGTCAACAACACAACTTTCCTGCCGCTCGGATTGGTGCAACAATGGCAGGTTTATGAGATTATGTGCGTCTCCTCTGTAATCAGAGACCCTGCGCTCGTGGGTATTTGTCTTGTAGCTGTAAAGTGTACAAGTGCACGTGTTTTCTTTCGTCTTCCTTGAGCAGACCTGTTCAAAGGAGGCCATTGAGAGAAAAAGCAAACGGGTATGATTGGAGCCAAAGAGGAGCATGTGTCTGAAGACCTACAATCAGCCCACTGTCAGCCTGTGTAATTACCTCTAACGTGTGTGTGTGTGTGTGTGTGTGTGTGTGTGTGTGTGTGTGTGTGTGTGTGTGTGTGAGAGAGAACGAGAGAGAGAGACTAAAGGTGAGAAGACTGAACATACACATCATAAACTGAACGCATGCCAGCTTGTTGGCATCACCGCGATAGTTTCCAAATAATTGCAGAAATGTCTTTGAAGACTTTACAGCTGGTTCTTTTCCAAAAATTCGAAGATTCTAAGAAAATTCAGTCCATCAAACATACGAGTTGCATACAAAGGTAAGAAAAATCTGCAACGCAGGGGTCTCGTGTGCCATTTCTTAACATCGGTCGGATCCACTCGTCTCCTAAGGGTTGCAAATCAATAAATTCATTACCGCTTTAAAGCACTGTTGTCCTGATGGGTGCTCTTTTGTTCAGTAACGTCCCATGAACAAGGCTCGATCAGTGCTTTATTGTTCATTCTCATTATCTCGGTATGCAGTCTAGTGCTGGGAGACTTGTTCTTCTTTAAATTAATTTCTTGTAAGAATGAACAAAGTCTGGTATAGTAGGTGAAAAACAAGAGCTTTGTGGTTGTGGATGGAACATTTACTGGCTGCTGACATCTCTTGCTCCTCATCCAAGAAATCAGGCGGACAAACGATGCCAAGCCGTGGGTGCAAGAGGGTAATGAGCCCTGTCCAGCTTTACTCATAATGCTCTCATAAGCCAATGGTGTGAACGTCTGCAAAAGTCCATCTTATAGCAGCAGCTATAAGAGACTCCATTGGTTTTGTGGTAAGAACCTGCTGCTGGAATTGACACCTGAGTTCAATTCTGGGATGAAGCTTGCTATATGAAGGGTAAAAATGATGGACTGGCACCAAACTGTTCATCTTCTTGTGCTCTGTGAATTCTGGGTTAAGCTCCAGACCCTCTCAGGATTAGCAGGGGTAAAACATGGCACTTTGTTTTGCCTTTGCTGAAGCTCTTGTTGATTTGATCAAGTAAAACGTATAGAAATAAATTTGACTTTGACCAAGCATTTTTTTCCCATAAGGGATAATGTAAATTAAAGAGAGCAAAACAGCTACTACACCCGCCCCCCACCACACCCCACCCATGACGGTCCTCTGATAACAGTGTGAGTACTCCAAACCGGCCAATCTATTAACATAGTAGTATCAGTGCTCTGAGCGTGTAGCTTCTTTTAGCTTTTCATTTATTTTTTCTTTTGGCCCTTGCTGCTGCTGTCTTAGTATTAAATCCATCCGTATTCTTTCTACTGTTCTCAGCCTCTTACTACTTTAGCTCTGTTTTCAAGAGCCCCTCCGTGCTTTTAATTTGAGCCTTCAAATGACACTCTGTATTTTACTGCTCGCTTTATATTAGTTTTCCACAAGTGTTCTACTTTCCCAGGCAGAATGTGACTCGCATGTACATTACAGCTCTACTTCTCATGCACACAAACGTATTGGCTGAGACTGGAATATGTGTCAGATCTGTTATGCGCCCCTGAAGAGTCAGGGGTTTGAAGGGCTCACAGAGGGCAACTGAATGTCAGAAGGGTCTGCTTTCAGGAAAGGAGGAAGGAGTAAGTCATACAGAAGGAGCATAAGAAGTGCAGGTCGAAATGAATTACTGTCTGACTGTACTAATGGCTTCAGACAAGAGCAGGTACTGTGGAGTGTGCGTCTGTCTGTCTTTGTGTATCAAGATGCCACAGTCTCCTGACCTGGCATGGATTGCTTTTGTTTTTTAGACTTGTCATCACACGCACATGTTTTGATTGCGATTCACCTGAAGATTTGAGGACACAGTAGCATTTCGAATGTTGTGTTGTCTTAAGGAGAGCTTTATCTCCTGTAGTGGCTCCACCAGGGTTCTTGTTTTTGGTGTGTGTGTGTGTGTGTCCTTTGTTTGAGAACCTCTCCAGACTCTTTTGCGCTCAGACTGGTTCGGAGCTCCATGAACCGTTTGAACATTTGTTTTCTTTACTTGTTCTGCTGTTCTTCAAAACCCATTTATAGCTTCTCATATTCAGCCAGATTCTGAAACGTTACAAAATATTTGGTGTGTTTATGTGAATTTAATAATCTGATCATAATCAAATGTTTGTAGCTTTCAGATTATTCAAGGGGTCTTGTAAACAGTAAATGGATTTCTCAGATCAGATTGAGTCCTAGAACTCAGATTAAGAGATCTGACAAAGAGAACTGCGTCTTAGATAAATAATCCAATTTTTCAGTGAATGTACACCCTTTGATTTCGGGTCCTTTCCTGTCCAGGAAACTTTACTTTTTTGAACTTTTTTCCATAGACATGGTTGCTTGTTTCTCTGTCGGGATCTGGCAACTCTGAAATGAAATGCAACACCAATGAAATGGCTACAAGACACTTGAGACTGAACTGCAGTATATGCTAGATGAATAATTGTTTTATTATTTATATTATATTATGACGTTATGCAACATCTTTCTTTGAGATTATTGGCTGGTTTTAAAGTAGAAATCCGATTATGGTTTACGAGTCATGTTAACCTGAAGTTCTCCATTATCCAGTTACCCGAGCACATGTAAAGTGCATTGGATTACTGACAAAATCAGATTTTCTACAGTAAACACACTCACGGTGTTTGAGTCTCTGCTTTAGCCTCACCTGACCAGAGAACCAGTTAGTAGAATTCCAGGTTTTTCTTTTGTGGTTGACTGAAAATTTCTTCAGACACACCTTCCAAATAGTTTGTTATCATGAAGATGACCCATAATTGTATATTTGGGATGTGGCAACTCCCATTTTGATCTAACCCTTCTCTATGTGTGACTATGTGGGAGGGGAAAATCACCAAGTTCTTCTTTCAGCAGCTTCGTTACAGCTTCTTAACTTTGTGACAGAACTATATCACTCTTACTCGATTTGTGGATTCTATAACCTTTCCTGTGTTGATGGAGGACTAAGGGAATTTGGGCTCATGTTCATTCTCCATTCTTGAATGTTTAGAAACTTGGAAGTTTCCGAGCATGTTCACCAGATCCCAGTACTGCTCATATGACGGCCTGCTTGCACGGAACGATGGACTTTATGGTTGTACTAAATTTGGGTTTGATGTTGTGTTCTTCAAGCAGGCCCGTGCATGTTAGAGTACCACAAAGCAATCACACTAGTCAGACAAACCACACTTTGGGGATCAAACACGGTTGTGCTCAGTATGGATCTCCTGGTGTGAGTACCATCTAAAGATTTAGAATTCATCATGGAGTGACTTCTCATCCACCATTAGAGAGGTGTGTGTGTCTGTGTGCATTCAGTATGAGCGGGGTCACTGTGTGGCCTCACTGCACTATGGGAGGTGAGTTTGGCTTGGTGATTACAGAGCATGAGCAAGCGTCTCCTAAAATGAGTAGAGAAAGCTGCTGTAATGAAAGACCTGGCCTCTGCCTCCCAGCTTCTAAATCTGGAAGGAAGCAGGAACCGATGTACACACGACTAACGTTCCCTGTGGCTGCAGGCCGACCGAGGACTGCCGTGTGTGTCTGTGTTTACCCCGAAACTCACACACTTCAGTTTGGCTCTGACAGTAAGTCAAAGATGTCACGTCTATGGTGTATTACTGGATTCAGAAATATTAATTGCGTCTTATTTGAGGGCCAATGTTTACCCGCTGCACAAATCTTGAAGGAACGTTGCAGCGCTGCTTTCTCATCCAGACAGCTCTCTCCACAGAAGTAGCTCCAAAATTGCACAGTCAAAAATCACCCTCTTTCAGGACACATTAACGTGAACAACAACTTTTTTAGCAGTCGCTACCGTACACCATTTGTTTGTTTGCGTCAGACAGTGGGTGTGGCAAAACAGGTCAGCAGCGTGGCCTGTTTAGTCTGTCGATGGGTACGAGATGCATTAAAAAGAAATTCTGAGCAACAGATCAAACAAATGTTGTGGAACAAACAGATGTGGAATAATGTTACCTACAGTATGAACTCAGCCACCGCAATCCCAGGGTGGAGCGGCCTGTGTTCTTTCTGTGTGTAGTCTGCGTGGGTTTACTCCGGGCACTCCGGTTTCCTTCCACAGTCCAAAGACGTGAATAATTGGTGTCTCTAAAGTGGCCCTTAGTGTGTGCCTTACAATGGATTGGTGCCACATCTAGGGTTGTTCCTGTCCTTGTGGCCAGAGTTGCCAGGTGGGCACTGGCTGGCTCGTGACCCCGTGTGGATTAGGTGGAAGAGAATGGATGGATAGATTTATTTTATTTTGTTGCTATATTGACATGACATGCTTTTTCAAGTGTTTTCTAATAGTTAAATACTAGACACGCACCAATCAATAGATGAATCGTTTTTAGTGTGTTTGACCACGGCCAGTAAATGGCCGATAAGTCGCATATAACCGAATCTGCATGACAGCGACACAGCAACTTATGTAAAACGCAGTGCCTTCACTAACAGTAATTCTTCATTTAATTCAGTTTTAAACGCAGTTCAAGCTTAAAGCTTTGTTCATGAGACAGACCAGTGCTGTCAAGCTGATGATGAGGAGATGTTCGATTTCAGTTGTGCTCCAAAATGCTCTAAAGAGTCTCCTATATAGCGTAATACTAATGGGGGAGTAGTGATACCGTTTTATTCGGGTTGCAGCCATGTTTTCTTTTCTGCATTCTAGTTCCTTATAGCAAGTGCTGTTTGCAGTATTCATGACGAAAGTAAGCAGCAGAGGAAGAACTCAGAAAACACTCGGAACAATAATAAGACATTTAAAACAGCACCATTGCACTAAATATGTGGATTTTGACAGTGCTGAAGCAAACGTCATTGATATAGATAATTATTGATCATTTGTTATTACCTACTTTAAATAAAGGCTGATTTATTTATTTTTTAATAACATTATTTGGACGTAATTACCTTATTTATGGCACACAGATCATTATATCAGCACAATGAAAACACACAAATTTATCAAAATAAATAAGAACGTGGTGATGATCTCTACTTGATACACCTTAACTAAAGTAAAATTAGGTAAACTGACCTAATCTCAAAAATGCGATAAATAAACATGAGAGACCCTTGCATTTAATTAATTATATCGTACAAAATGTGTGCAATGTAAATGTAGATCACAGCAAACAGTGAGGTAGGGCAGTCTAACATATGTAAGATGTAATAAACATAAAATATATAGAACCTATTAAACAAAATTAGATCTAATGTAAACTGTAATGGGAGCTTAGAAACTCAAATACGGCTCCGAACATCAAGTTGTAATAAACTCAGTTAAAAGACGACAACTATCCGGTATACAAAAAAAAAATAAATCTAATATTAGATATGGCTTTTTCACCAATTTTTTTTTCTTAGATATGTTGAAGCTGTATTTTTTTTACCACGATGTGGAAAAGTCAAATGTGAAAGGTGTGCTATAGTATCGGCCACGCCTAATTGAGTGTCACTGGTTGTTCAGTATAACCAGTTTTACTGCTGTTGCATATCTTGTTCCGTATCTTATGGAATCTTATTCCATATCTGTATTCTTCGTCAACGGTCATATTTGAAGAACACAAAAAAGATATATATATATATTTTTATTATATTTCTCAGATCCGCCGCAGCACCAATGGTTGAAATAAAGAAAGAAATACATATATATATGTTTTTTAGCTTTTTCCGCCCTCTGGTGGAAAGCCAACGGCATTCTTTTGTTCATTTAATTTTTTTCTATATTCACTTTAATTTAATTGTAGGTTAAATAAATTTTATTTGCAAATAAAAGGTTTTTTTTTTTTTCTCCTTCCTTGTATTGATTCCACATAGTCCTTGAGAAATTGAAAAATATTTTTTTTTTATTTTGTTTTATTTTTTTATTTTTCCCTCCTCAGTAGATTCTTAAGTAGGGACATCTGAGGAACAAGCAATTTAAAAAGTATGCCTTACCTGTACATAATATTTTATAGAGAGACTTTATTACTTATGTTTATGTTTTAATTTTTTTCTTCTATTTAGATATATTTTTTCCTCATATTAAGTACCTTGATATTCCTTCACTGCTGTAAAATGTGAATTTTAATAAAGGTTTATCTTATTATAAACCAATGATCAGTAAGTGTGCTAGAAACTTACTAAAAAGTAATTACTAGAAAGCTAATTATTTATTTAAGGGGGTGTCTATATACTTTGGGTAATGTAGTGTATAATCAATGGAACCTGAGCTTTGTTTATAGAGACCCACTTTTGCACTTGATTACTGAACATTAACGTGGACCGTTTGTTACCCTCAGGCTGGTGGAGTACACCCGAGCAAACGGCAGGCCGGGCAGGAGAGTGAAGCCATACATTATCGACCTCGGCTCGGGTAACGGCACTTATCTGAACAACCAGCGCATCGAACCGCAGCGCTACTACGAGCTGAAAGAGAAGGACGTGCTGAAGTTCGGGTTCAGCAGCAGGGAGTACGTGCTCTTGCACGAGTTCTCCGACACAGCAGAGGTCGATGCTAGGAAAGAAGAGGAAGATGAGGAGGATGAAGGTCTTGATGCGTAGAGATCTGTCAGAAATGACCAAAGTACTTTTGCTTTATTGGACTTCAAATCAGGAGCTCTGGCTCCACATGACCAGTATGTTGTAAACAAGTGGTTTGGGGGGGAGGGCTTTCTAACGGCTTTGCCCTGACTGGTTTTCATGTATAAATCTGTTCTCAGGTGGATTTAAGAAGCAGCAGCAGCAATGATCTGGTACTGCCCAGTGTGTTCCCTTTAATCCCAGCACCACAACAAAGGATATATTTTGAATCATTTGTTTAATTGTCCAGTTTGTTACTGCAAATACACTGAAAGTTGTTGTTGTGCGTTTCACTTGTTTTAGTTTGTAATTATGACTCATTTGTAGACAATTCTTAATTTTCAAAATGTATTTGTAAAAATTTAAAAATACAAACCTGTCCATGTCCAGGTTTTTTCTCTTCTTTTTGTTTTTTATTTGCCAATCATAGTCTGTATGCATTTTAGATGTTTTGTATTGTAAAATAAAAACTGGGCACAAATTGGTGTACAGTGCTTTGCTTTTGGCATAGTATTCATCAATTTATTGAATTATTGCCCAGCATCTACAGAGTGAAGTGGGATTTAACATAGTTAAGCAAACGAGCAGCATTTGTAATTACTTTCTAATTTGTATTATTAAAGTTATTTTTTAAATATTCGATATGCTAATCAGTTGAAGTGTTTTTGTCCTCCTGTCATCTCCATTTCCAGTATTCCAGATCCCAAACCCTTTCATACGATTATATTCAGCGGTTTATTGGTTTCTAACAACTGTCCAGAATTTCTTGTCATATCCTCTGCTATTTAAACCTCTTGTCTGAAGCGGTTGCACAAAACCACTTCTTTTTTTTTTTAAGCTTCCGTTTTGGCATCCTACTTTTTACTTTCAGTTTTGATTTTCTCATGTTACTTATTTGTTTTGTTGTTTTTATTTAAGGATGTCACATTCTAGTAGTTGTAACACTGGCAGCTGAGCAAACTTAAAGTCAGGTTTTATTGTCATTTCAACCATATACACAGTGAAACGAAACAACATTTCTCCAGGACCTACAGATGCTACATAGTGACATAAAACCACAGAGGATACTAAAAAAACAATTCAATATAAAGTGCAAATGTGCAAAATAGTGCAACAAAATTCATCAGCGCCAGACCAGTGTTAATTTTGACAGCAAATTTTAATTTAGTTTTAGTCTTAGTCTTGTTATTAAAATGTCATTTAGTTT
>JAUZSU010196533.1:0-11835 GCA_034780255.1 Parotocinclus maculicauda | reverse complement strand
GCTATACTCTGCAGGTTAGCTAACTAACGGCGTCGGCTACAGTGCGCTGCGTCACTTTGCGTAGCTTAGAGGGAGGGGTCGTCGATCCTCTTTTTGACTTCGAGGCTCCAGATTGTGACATAATTTCGATCGATTTCGATTAAATATCGAAATCGTGACACCCCTAATAGTCACTCAAACCTGCTATGTGTAATTGTAAACAGAACAATTACTGTATTAAACATGGAAGCACCCAGAGCGTCTTTAACCAACAGTTTTTCAGTGGCAGTGAATGATGTGTGGACTAGTTTATTATTAACAGCAAAAAAATATCTGAGCATTTTTGTTTGTCTCACTCTAAAGCACATTTTCTCTTATAATGATTGGTCGGTCAAACTTCAATAAATCAGCGCCAGTAAGTCTTACAATTTATTTATAATTTCCAAAAAAAGTAACAAGACGACTTGTATTTGGCAAAACAACTAACTACAGCTCCACAGGAGCAATACAAAACTCCCTATGATAAAATATAACATGCCCAGGACCAGCATTTTTTACTTCATGTTTATGTTTTTAGTCAGTGCTAAGGTCTGGATGCCAAATGGCCTCTGCCATAACTGCCTGTCTTTGTACTAAGGTGTAATTTGAGTAAATAGATACTATTTTTTACTGATTGTGCCACTGTGAGGCAGTCTGTAAGTACATAATGTTTAGCCATAAAGAAGCCTTTGAGTGCAAAATGGTCAAGACATTAGGACATTTAGGACTTTGAATGGAGCCTCCTCAGTAGAATAAGACTATTTAGCCATTGAGAGAAGTTTCCATTCATGTCCATTGCCCAAACTGGAAAAACACCACCAGGCTTTCATGCTTTCACATAGCATGCTAAATAATCAGATGGAATTTACTGTATCCATAGCTTTATTTTATCACAGTTATCGCTGGATAAATTTGCCTTTTCTACAGTATTCTAAAAGAGCCCAGCCCAGCTGTATTTGTGGACTGGTTTTAAAGTGTTCGGCTAAGAGATTAAACAAACTTCAACCTCTTTCATGCTCATCATGTCAGACTGAGAATCTGTACGGTGCTTTTGAGAAACTGTGACCTGAATGGTTCGACTTCAATCATCTACTCACCTCTGACACCAATACAGAGCTGGGAAAAGCAATCTGTTTCTTTACAAAGACACTTCTGTTTAACTCTTACAAACACCACCAGACTCCACAGCTATCATTAGCCAGCCTCAGAGCCATTCAATCACTGTTAATCTCACATCAGACCCAAATAATTACACAAAACCTTGCACTGTTTTTCCCCCCTCGCCTCTTTTGCCCTCTTGCCGTTTATAGCTGTGGACAGTAGAAGACCAGCAAAAAAAAACCAAAAAAAAAAAACCTCAGTTTGTAGTTAATGCCGTGTGCCAGGTGGACTCAAATCAGACCATGTTTAATGAGACTACTAAAGAACAAACATAAATCTAAAAAATCTAGTATAGACAGTTATTCTAAAATATATTCTGTACAGTAATCTATCATTAAGCAGCATACTAAACAGTGACTTAATAGAAAACAGAATAGGAATCATATACTGTATGTTCACAAGTTGCTTTATGCATGTTAAAGTCAAGTCTCATGTCCTTTGAGTTTCCAGCATGCAAGGAAATTTGGAACTTGAGTGCGACTGAATTTGTGAATCCAAGATTTGTCTCCATCTCTGCTAAAAAAATAGAGTAAAATCCTAACAGAAATGCTACCTGTAGAAAAGCCTATAAACAAATAAATGTCATATCTGTAACCCTTTGTCTGATCAACCAGTGTCACATTAAAATATCACAGTGAACAGACTAAACTGACTGCATGACTTGTTTTAAATAAATATTCATTATTTTAATATCTAGAAAGCAATGCCACTGATTGACCTGGTTTGGATTTGAGTAATTTAAAGCAAACATGTAGGCCACACAATTAAAAATATCCTCCCTTTTCACCTTTCCTCACCTGTCTAAAATGCCCTGCATCTACACACTCCTGCCAAGATGAAGGCAACTGGAGAGGGGCATCGATCATAAACTAATTTGTGCCATGCTACTGTGGTTACCAGGAGACAGGCCTTATTACAGTAAGGTATTGAGCGATAAGGTGTTGCGTGTGTAGCAGGGATCTCTGGATGGTCCCAGAAGTCCAAGCATATAAGATAATTGGAGGTGGAGATACTAAAGTCTCAAGATGGTTTGAAAGAAATGGATCTTTATCAGGGCTATGAAGTGTGTAGGATGGCACTAATAGGCCACCAAGTACTACTGCAGGGCATGCTCTAAAATTAAACAGCTGAGAGTTTGGGTCATACATACACCTCACACAGAGACACACACACACATGTATATACACACATTCCTAGTGGCAGAGAACAGAGATTCTCAAGCTATTCATCAGTTTATAATTAGAAGCTTATAATGAGTAAGAGACTGTAGCCTGAGGAGGTGCTTCAGAAGCCACTCTATGCTGAGCGCTGATGGTGCAGATACCCTAAGCCAGACATCCTACACTGTGCAAGTGCCCTATTTTAAACCAGTTTTGGTCATGGTCCAGTTAATTTCACAATCGGTCCAAATTGTAGCTCAATCGATTTACCATACAGCTTGAGAGGGAAAGCAAGTCCCAATTTACTGCCCAAATGAGCTTTGGGTGAGCAGTTGGTCGACCAAGTGGGTTTCTGACATGTCTAAAATTTTGGTAGTTAGTGACGGTTTCAGCAGGTTCACAAGCCAATTTTTCAATATATTCAATATATTGTGGCTCATTAGAAAGCAGCATGTTGTAGGTAGCTTTTTCTATAGACAGTTACTGACAGTGAAAATTTAAGTAGTGAGAGACAAGTGAGACAGAAATGTCCTGGACACGTGTTATAGCTTACCTCCAATTCATGTACGTGATAATAGTCACTGTCTACAAACATAGCAACGATGCAGATACCTTACACAAAGAAAAAAGATCATGATGTATATTTAGTTATTTATCATTGCTATAAGCATCAGTAGCTATTTACATCATGGCTTACATCAAGACTAGTGTGTGTGTGTGTATATCCAATCATAAAAAGGAATTTTTAAAAGGGCCATGAAATACAGGCAAAAAAAACAAAGCACTTAAGCCGCTCAGAACAATAACAGACACATGAACAACGTGCATCTATCATCTGGTTTAGGAACGCTATTTTTGATGGAGACTTAAAACATGGTGGTGAAATGTACATATTTTGGGGTTTTTTTTGTTTCTTTAAAAAAAAGTTCTACTAGCCTAAGCATTCTGTAATTATTCTGAGAAATGTGTTATGTAAAAAAATCTATATAATTATTGCGGATAGTGCTCCAAATTATGATTATATATTCCTGCCAGATCACCCTCCCCAATCATCTACCAGTGATTTTAGTGCTGCATTTTGTTAAGAATCACGTAAGCATGAAATCTAGTTCAAATGAACGAACCACATCGCTTAAACAATGATCACTGCATGAATTTCTGCAAGGTCGATCAGGTCGCGGTATAACTGCGGTAGTAAAGTTGCCGAGCTTAAGCAGGTTAGATCATGCAGCTTGGCTCGTGCTGGTCTCAGGAGGCTGCAGCAGCATCTACAAACACTGCTCAGAGAACTTACACACAGATAGAAAGATACACTGAAGTAGATACAAGGAGGGGTGTGTTTCTCTGCTTAGTCATGTGTGTATGCTCTCTCCTTCTGTTAAACCGGTCTTACTGCCGCTGTGGCCCGGTTGGAGATATGATTCTAAAATTTTACAGATTAACGCTCTAGCAAGATGACCAACAAGCTGTCATAAATCACCCTGACCTGCTGCTTGCTTTAAACTCTCTGTTCACGTCTCTGTTCAAGTTCATTAAAAGAGTAGCAAGAATCTTCTCTCTCTGAGCCTGAAGATAGCAGGGAAGCACACATCCTTATGCCATCTTTTCATTCTGCTAATATTTAAAAATAACTTTAGCGAAAGCTAAGTGGGTCAGCCAATTCCCAGACTGGGAAGGAGAGGCAGCCAGTCATAGCGCTGCAGTGACAGAACACAGAGCAGCTTCTGTAATACTGCAGCCCAGACTCCCTCACTCACTCCCTCTCTCTGTCCGTCTCTCTGTCCGTCCTTCTCTCTGTCTGTCTCCCACTCTCTCTGTCTCTCTCTCTCCTCCCCTGCAGAAATAAATCCCAGACCTGTACTCTCACTTCTTGAGCTCCATATTCACCTCGCCTGCCTCATGTTTCCTTTCTTTCCACACTCACCCACTTACTTCCCTTCTTCTGTTCTTGTCTCACACATTCACTTACTTTACACTTTTCTGCATGGAAAGAGAACAGTGTGTACTAAACTGTACCACATACTTATTTAACATTATCCTAAATACCAGCAGTTGTCTAGGAATGACCAAAGAGTGCAGGTTTTCTACATTTTCAACATTAACATTACAGATTAACACAAGTACTTGTATACAATGGACATCAATGGCAAATTGTACTGCAGGTACGTCAATAATCATTTTTTTCATATTTAAATAATCTATAATAAGCCCCCCCCCCCCACACACACAGGTATTTATAGCCTCTGCTACATTATCTGCGAACGCTTGAAGTAACTACCACTTTAAATGCAATTTTACCACCTTAAATGCAATCTGACGAATTTGTCCAGAGAGTATATAATATGCATTTTAATTGCAATTATACTCAGTGTTGTATGTCATTATAATTAAAATAAGCAATCATACTTAAATTAACATTCTCTCGTTTTCTTTAGCTTTTGCTCTTCAGCTTTTATGCAAAACAACATCAACTAATCACCTAAACATAAAAAACACCACTAGGAAACATATCACAGTGGGCAACGCTTGTTAGGAACTGAAGCTGGAGAATGACCCAAAACAAAAGGTGCTGACTGTCATGGACTTTATTCCACAGTCACCTGACCTTAACCATTAATCATTCATGGGAGCACTTGAAGACAGAGAAATACAAACATTAATTAATTAATGACAAGATTAGAAATCATGCATGACAACATGGATCATCAGATTTTGGGCAAACTTGTGGAGTTCATGCCAGCTTGAGTGCATGTAAGTGGTCTCAGAATGTGGACCCCGGCTGCATAATTCCAGTTTAGCCAAATATGCTCACAAATATGCTAATGAAAGAAACACTGCTATATGAGAGCCACACTCCCATGGAGAACAATTAGGCTAATTAGGCTATACTGCAATTATACAACCGACATAAGTCATATGGGTTAATTCCTAACAGAATTTAATTGACAATAATATATGGAGACAACAATCAAAATTTCTTTATTGGCCCAAACCTAATACACACAGTTCTGATGTCTGTTGAAGTATGGTGTTTTTGTCGGATTTACAAAAATACCTGAGCATACATTTTTCCTCCTGGCTTTAATAAAATCTTACCATAAGTTTGTTAGTTTGTTTATTTATTTGGGTTTTAACACCATATTTAACATGTGTGTTATTCAATGGAAGGAAAGGTTGTTGCATTAATGTCCGAATACTTTCTCATGTCTTTCCATTTCAGATCATTTTATATTTTCATTTTTATGGCACGGTAAGTTAGTACTGCTCTTGTGTTTTCTTGCGTGAGGTTTTCTTTTATGGTTTATGGCAGGTGTGCTTCTTGTCTCTCTTTGTTGTACTTGGGGCAGTCGGTTAGGATGTGTTTCATGGTGATGGGTGTTTGGCAGGTTGGACATGTTGGTGGAATTCCTCCTTTTATCAGGTGTTGGGGAGTTATTTTGGAGTGGCTGATCCTGCATCTGGTATAAGTAACTTGGTCTATGCGCCGTCCATGGTGGAGTCTTGGTTTGTTGTCGATCTTTGGGTGTATTTCGTGGACTTTGTTGGATATCTGTGTGTCCCATTCAGGTTGCCATTTTTGTTTGATGTATTTATTTATGAGTGGTTTTAAGTCTGTTCGGGGATTTTAATATTTGTTGCGGAACTCTTAATCCTTCACTGCATCAGGTTCATCATTAATTAGGATTTAGTCACATAAGTACACCCTCACCTTTAACAAACCTAAATAAACAGTTTTATTCTGTCTTTCAAGAGTACAAAGACATGTTGTGTCCCTTAAAAGGTTCTAAGGAAATTTACCATTAAGGAGCTTTATGCAACATTTAATAGTTTTTAAGGGATTACTTAAGGGACAATTGATATTAAGGGGGCATTTAAGGGGTCACGATGATTTCCCTTAAGAAAGCCTGTGCATAACAATTAAGGATTTTAAGGCATTTTGTTCTGCAACACACAGAATTTTAAGAGATGTTTAAGAGCAGTCTTAAGGGAAGCAGTCTTAAGGGAACATTTATGCAATTTATGCATATTTATTATTCAAGGCCCTGAAGGCCATATAGGCCCTGGATTGAAATCTGAAGAATTTTAAGTCAAAATCTTAAACATTTAGTCATGTTCCTGAACAATTTTTGCATTGTCCAGCAGAAATAGGTGACAGGCAGGAGGCAATACTGTTGCCATAAAGGGGTGTACTTGGTCTGCAACAGTGTTTAGGAAGGTGGCATGTGTCAAAGTAACAGTCAGTAGCAAAAGTATCCCCCTTGCTACAAAGGGAAAAACAAATCGGGGCATATTTTCAACTTTGTGTTGTCTTTTATCAAAAACACACATATAATATGTGCAAAAAATACATTAAAAAAGTATTTAAATATTCCTCTATTAGTAATACCTACAAAGCTCAGCAACCCTAACAACTGTTAGTGCAGTTAATGTGAACTGAAAAAATCTAGGACTTTTCACTGGCAGAGTACAGATGCTGGGGTGCTCTTTGCTAAAATGCTTACAACCAAATTCTTAATGAATTAATGAAAAACTTCATGAACAGCCAAACAGCCTCATACAAGTCTAAACATCAACATCATTGACTGCACTGGTATAAAAAACATTACAATTTGACTTAGCCTCAATTTTTCAACATTTTCCTAGCCTCCCTAGTTTAGTAAATTTCCCTTTCTGATTCAGAATGACAATGTTCTGTGCCCAAACTGAGGTCTACGAAATAGTGATTTTCTGCACAGAACCCTAACCCTATTTACCACCTATAACCACCTATATCAGTCTGGGCTTAAGGCAGAGCACTGAGTAAGAGGAATCCCATTATCAGCAGGTTTTCTGTCAGAACATTTACCATAATGAAATTATCAAATGGACAGTCTAATATGTCTTACCATCCATGTCAAGCAAATGCACTCTATCCACAAAAACAGAGGGAAGAACAAAGGCTTGGATTTGACAGAAGTATGGCTCTGTTACATAAAAAAAGACACTGGGCGTCTTACTTCAATGGAATTAACGTGCTACTCAAAGCTAGCTAACAAAAAAGGAAAATCAAATTTAACAAGTAAACAAAATTCAAGCGACAGTAAAATCAATGTATCGATTAAACTTGAGTCTAAAAAGATGCATTTTTAAGATCTTTTAAAAGTGTTTATTGAATGATTAGCTCCTATTTCCACTTACCATGGGCAGTGGTGCGAAATGTTCATTCCACATCCTTTAGGTGTGGTTTGGGGATCGCTCACATATTGTTATTTGAAAACCTGAGTGCCCTTGTTGAAACTACACACGTACATCTGAACACACACACTCATATATATACATGTATATTGTTCCGATGTACGTGTGTGGTTCCAACAAGGGCATATATATACACAGTATATATATTAGGAGCAAAATCATAGAAGCACTAATGAGACAATATTAACCAATGGCGTGATGGGAGTGCTACTGTAATGTGATCCTGCTATCAGCTCTGGAAAATAACCTCATTTCAATTAGTTAGTAAAATTGATTGTTAACACTATAAATATGTGTGGCTGTTATTCTTCTTTTCATTAACAACATCCCAGTTATCATTTTTTAACAGTCTGGGATAGAGACAAGAATTGGTTTTGCCCCCAATGTGTCCCAGTAACTAAACAGCCTGATCCCAACAGTTGCTGTTAAGCAAGCATTGAGTCAAGATAGTTTCTTAATCCTCCTGAGTGTAAGATATTCTGATTATAAGATTGTTCTGATTTCCTGACACTTTTTTTGATAGATTGTGACATTCCAAACAGCTGCCAGACACTGGAGGAGTGGTGGGAAGCAGAACATTGGTCTGATGAGTTTCTTCAATGATAAAACATACGGTACATGAGAATTCATCCTGTTGACTGAAGGTCTCCTTGATGTCAGTGAGAGAAAATTACTTAAATTTGTAGGAATCAAACCGTAAATTATTATGTATACGAATGAAAAGATAGCATATATAAGCAGAGAAGTGATGGGAAGCACACGTTGTATTTATAGTAACAGACAATGTCTGTATGCACCAGTCTACGTTAATACAGTCACTAAACGAAAATACTAACACAGGAGAATAGTAAGGACTCAAACCAAGAACAGTGCTGTTTACTTTAAGTTTGCTAATGACAAACAGTCATGACCTGTTTGTTTCCAAGATTTCCAACAATTTATGGCACCATTTTATATATCGGGCTAACACAGCATAGAACTTTCATTCTGAGCAAAACACCCATCTCTCTCCCACATGAATAAATATTTTATCTTATATTGCTAGTTAGTTAAAAAAGGCATACTCGGTAAAAAAATCAAGCAATATTGCCCTCAAGGACATTGCATGAATCTCAATCATGTACAAACCCTTCAGGTATCTGAATAATCTTACATATAAGATGGAGGTGGATAGCGTTTTTCTTCTAGCATGAGGCAATGTCTCTACAGCACCTTAAGCTAAGCTTCTCACTAATGTTTAAGTGGAAGGTAAATTAATGGGTGAGTGAACAACCCAATTCTGAATTTGTTGTAAAAAACATTTATATTATTGTTGTACAATATTTGAAATTGCATAACAATACTTCTGTCTACCTGCCTGTCTATTTATCCATCCATCCATCCATCCAACTACCCATCCAGGTCTCCATCTACCAATAAATCTATCTATCAATCTAATCATCCAGCCATCTATTCAGCCAACCATCCAGATACTCACCCACCCACCAATCTGCCCTTTATTTAACATTGCATAATTATCAATGCCTATTTATGACAGACACAAGGTAACTTCAAATCTAGTCATTATCAGATCTGACTAATTTAGCGTAATCAATTAACCTAATTCACTTCTATTCATCTTTGGACTGTGACTGGAAACTGGAGCACCCAAAGTTAGCCCATTCTATGACATCGCAAAAGGTGACCCATTGTTTTCAAAGTCAGTGACTGAGGAGAAAACACTAATGTACACTAAACTCATTGTTGTGCTTAAGGAACCAGTATGAGATTATTTTGTTTTTGTTACAAGGTGCATTATTATGCTGGAATTTTTTGTCCATAAAGGGGTGCACATGGTGAGCAACCAAATAAACAATGCTGTACTCTATGATCTGCCTGCTGCAGCAGAAACAAAGGTTCATTAGACCAAGTTTTGCCAAAGTTTCACTATTTCTTAGATTCTTGTTCCTGGCTGACAGGATATGGTCTTGACAGTATCATAAAATGAGAAACAACTTCAATATTGAAACATCACTTTCGTTTTCCGCAGCTCAAAACTAGTTAAAGTTCACACTATCCATGTCTGAACCACTTTGGCCATAGCCTTAGGTAATTATAATATACTACATTATAATTATGTAAAATAAAAATATTATACTGTATATTAGACTATGACTAATGAGGACATGCTTGTTCGCATTATTTAGCCCATTATAATAGTCACTATAGATCTTGTGTCTTTCTTATGGAAACATTTTGTTGGCATATCATGATCAGTTAACTGGAGTTACTGTTACTGATGTGGTAACAATACACTTTTTGCTCATTACTGTTGGGAAGAACTATTTGGTTCAAAATACTGTAGCCCTCCTCATCTCAAGCATGTCTGGCCATTATCTTCTGACCTTGCTCGCCAAGCTGGTGTTCCCACAAAAGTGCCACTCACTTTAACCTCTAAGAAATGTTGTGCATACAATTTTTTTATTGTAATAAAATTCAAATTAAATGTAGTTCAGCTGTGGGAGTGTTTCTCAGCTTTGTAGCTTGAATGTTGTTGTTTTTTAATTGGCACTTTAGCACCAAGTCGTACCATGGCTCTGGCTGCTGTTTGTTTGTTTGAGAAAAAGCCCTATACTTTCTTAAAGATTTTAAAATACACATCTTGAAATGGCTGTCAAAATGACCACTCTGAGAAAAGATATTAAATAGAAATGTCATGTTGAGAAAGGCGCTGTCCACTCGCTATTGTTCCTCCAGACCGAATGCTTTCAGGCATGCTGTGTATCTTAGCGGGAGGCGGTTTTAGTAAACACTCCATCATGGTGAAAGGATCCCTCCAGAAAGCAAGAGTGCTTCTGGAGTGTAATCAGCTTTTAATTCGCCTCCTTCCTCCACCTATTTTATCTTCCTATTCTTCCTGTAATGGTTTATGTGCTCCTCTGAATTGCTTTCAGACAGCCACTAAAAACCTTGTGCTGTTTTAATTATTTTATGGTGCTTTTGTTTATATATGTGTCCATATTTTTTCCAACTTATTTCTCATATTGAAATGTTGACAAGTGGTTTAGAATTTGTCATTATAGTTGAACTTTTTTTTACTACAGCCACACTAAGGTATCGCTGTTTGACGACCATCCGAACAATGTCCATGCAATTTACCAAGCAAGGTCTTAACAATTCAAATAAATTATTTTAGGAAATGAAAACATCTGGCGGTAAACATCTGGTCACCTCAACAGCCAAGCAATGCTACCGATCCATGAGCAGAGGCGGGAGTTAAAAGAGCAGAATTCAATCATTCATGTGTGTGTGTGTGTGTGTGTTTGTGTGTGTGTGTGTGTGTGTGTGTGTGTGTGTGTGAGTAAAACTACCTTAGAGGTTGTGTGCTTGGTTGCACGTTAGCTCACGTTTGGATTGAAGACTGTTCTAACGTGATTTTTATTTTTTATTAATTTTCCATCACACTATCCTGGTATATTACAGATTTCAAAGGTGTTTTTAAAGGTATCCATGATGCACTGATATATTGTTTGCATGCAGTTTCTTGTGAAAATTCTCTTTATATTTACATTACAGAACATGCAAAGTTCATAAAAACTACAATCAGAAATAGTGATTAAACTATTCTTACAACACCAAAGAACATGTTGGGATGGAATGAAACATGCAAATAAAATCAATGCAGTGTTGCTTACGATTACCTTGACATTGCAGACAGTATGAGCCTGGGATATTTCCTACTTTTGTCTGGTCAACGTAACAGTCAGTCGCAAAAAAAAAATCAAAAACGGAACTGAATCATGAACAACAATTTCTGACATAACCACATGGGCAAAACCTTTATCAATTAACATGAAGTTGCATTTAGAAATGACATTTCAAACTTTACAGAGCAAAGAAACTGCCTCGACTAAGCAGCATCGACTTCTATGGCATCTAGGATGGACCCTCACACAGTATAAGCAGGTATTGTGATCAGACCAATTAGTATTCCAGATATTTGAGTGTGTGATATTCCAGTGTGCTCCAGACCAAAAATGAAAAGTTTCCACCAGATCATTATCAGCTACAAGTCCAAAATCCACTGTCTTTCATTATATGGGGTTGGATCTGGACCCTTGGCAAAGGTAAATTTCAGTTCTGTAATGACAGCATTAATGCGGAAAAGTACTTTTAAATTTTATAGCCACATTCATTCCATCAAGGTCAATCAATCAATCAAAATTTATTTATACAGCGCTTTTTACAATGGATCATTGTCTCAAAGCAGCTTTACAACAGT
>JAUZSU010196532.1:0-23464 GCA_034780255.1 Parotocinclus maculicauda | reverse complement strand
ATTATTATTATACGTCGTGGGATATGCTTATCCCGCATACTTGGGTCCTAGTAAAAACCACCACATCTCGTAACACTAACATGCAGAAAGCAGAGTTAAGTGATCCAACAAAACCAATGGCTGTCCATAAATCATTAAAGATTCCGGGGGATACTGGTTTTAATAGCTGTCTCACTAGATCCAATGCTTAGCATGGGCCAGCTTGGATCGTTTGTTAGGCAGTAGATCCTGATGAACTTCTTCTCTATTGCTCCAGAGAAAATGTGGATAAGGTAAAGGGGATGTTAAAGGTTAGCATAGAATAAATGATAGTGCACCAGAGATAGGACTAAAGGGTGGATATGTGTACTGAATAGCCCCTCTGTTCAGACAGGAAGGAAGGGAGGTCTATTGAGTTGTTGCCATACTTTGAAACAAAAGAAGGTTCACTAAATAGCTAAAGCACTGTCTGGGTTATTATGCTGTATGTATGTGAAGTGCAGGACTTGTGAATACAGTTAATGCTGTTATTAGGCCCTAACCTAAAAGCGTAAGACACAGGTGATAGGGACCACTGCTGTTTCTGTCCTAAAGGACCTAAAGCAAATCACCACATTAGCAATTAAGCTTTACACAAAAGCAGAAAAGGCTTTTGTATTCCTATATCTATAGAAAAACACTCCATATACTTAGCTACCCTAAAACGTATAAGCTCTTAGTGTGTACTTTAGTGCAGATTGCACCCTATTTGTAATTGCACAGCATCAGGTTGAATGGTCTCAAACAGTGTAGTTAACTTGATCTGCATATAGGCCTAATTAATGAGTCAGCATCACAAAATAGCATTATAGAGCACAGTGATCTTATGACATGGTTATAATCTAATATGCAAGAGCTGGGTAATGGCCAAAAATGTTAATCGATTTTTTTATATTGATTTATCCTATTCTTCCTGCAAACACCTCTTAAGATACAGGGTTATCACTGCTTTTTTGTTTCAAAATTCTCCACACCATCCTCTGTTGGTGACAGGTCAGGATTGCAGGCAGGCCAGTCCAATACCTGTACCCTTTTAATCCATAGCCATGCAGCATGTGGTTTGCATTGTTTTGTTGAAAAACTGCATGGACTTATGCATGGGCAACATACAGTTGTTGATCTAAAATTTTAATGTACTTTCCTGCATTCATGCTGCCATTACAGAGGTACAAATAACCATTGCAAAGGGCACTGACAGACCCTGGCTTTTCGACTTTCAGTTGCTGATAATAGTTTGGATGGTCCTGTTTATCTTTTATTCACACCACATCCATTTCTTCTGAAAAAGATCTGGAATACTGATTTGTCTGACCACAATACATGTTTCCCAGAGAGTTGGTTGGACTTAACCAACCAAATTAAATAAGCGTTGTTAAATAGCAGTTCTTAATGTAGGGCCATTGAAGATCATGGAGTTTAGCTTACACTTGCACCATTGCTCTTACACACGAAATTATTATTTGATCATTTATCATTTAATAACATTATGCACTGTAGAGGGAAAAAGTAAATCCCCTCCACTCTTTCTTTGATTAACATTGTTTATCAATTCATCAGAACATGGAATATCAAGTCTGCTATTAATTAATAGTCAAAGTAAATGTTAGACACACTGTGTTTATTGATTTGTGGTTATACATGGAATTTGTCATATCTCTGTAAAAATGAGTTACAAGATGAAATATATAATGTTTGTGTAGAAATAAAACCAATTTTGAAACATTTGATTGAACTAAATAATAATTAAGAATAAAAAACAAAATAAATTATGGAAACTATATTAGTATGTAGTCTACTCAAAGCTCTGCATTTGCTGATGAATTAGCAATTAATTGCCCTTATTTAATTGCCACTTAAATTAATTGCCTTAATTAATTGCCACTTAAAAAAATTAAAAGTAACACAAAGATAAAGAATTGGTTTAGTATGTGCTCTTTAGTTGCTGTTAGATTTTCAGCAAACATAATAATTATTCTAATTTGGAGCAGCCATATGATATTTCATGAGAAAACACATACATCACACTTGATCATGTCTCAGCCTTAGCCACGGAAGTAGATTGAAACACTTAACAGATATAGCAACTGAAATGACAACAAGCTCTACGGTAAAGCTGTATTTGCAAGTTAATGTTATTTTTACTCAATCACTGATACTGTGGATTAACTGTACTCAATCTCCACAGCGCTTCAAGCATCTCTTCAGATTTCAGAGAATAGCACAAACCCTGTAATAGAGAAAAGCCTGTGATTAACACCATCGGAGCTTTAGGCATGAAAGTAGAGCTGACCACTTAACTATGTAGCTACCAAAATAACAGCCAGCTCTGTGCGCTGGATAACTGCTACTAATTATCTGTATCTAGCTTTGTTTTCTTTAAGCTCACTCTCACAAGTAATTGTGTCCAAAATCATATTCAACATTACTAAAGAGTATGGCTAATTAGTACATTAGACATTACTGTTATTAATACTGGTCAGTGAGCAGAATGACATTTGTGGCACACATAAACGCGTAGCTCTGAGATGTCATATAAAGCAAACATTCATGAAATTTTATATTTCCTACTATTCACTCATATGTGCTACATCGTGAAGTTGCAGCGTGAGAAGACTGAAATGGAGACAAGATACACACAGAAATAAGATCACACAGCCAACAGCAGCAAGCTAAAACTATTTGTTATGTTTGGTATAGGAGGAGATGATGGAGACTGACATAACAATTATCAAACTGAATATAAACACAAAGTTTTAATACTAACATACAAAACTAACTGCTCAAACACACATCACAATACAAATGGCAACAAAAATACTAATACAAACAGGCAATGCTAATGCTAGCTAGTACCTAGGCAAACACCACACAGCAACATCAATAACAGAAAGAGTTAGAAGAACCCACAAACTAGACAAAGAGCATGGAGAGAACCTGGAACCAGGAAATAAGGTGTAAGTGGAAATGCCAGATAAGGTAGTGCACCAAAGTAAAAGCTTAAATATGCTGGGCTCAGCACACTGTTATTGACCAGCCTGCTGTATAAGCTGAAAGGGTCAGAGGAGTGCCATATAATATAATGTGGCTCACCAGCACACACCACCCTGACACTATTGGTGAAGAGTTTTCATTATTTGCACACTGGGAATAAAATGTAGACGAGAACAATATTAATTAAATATTTTTAGGGTAAAGAATATTGCTATGAATAAACTGCTCACAAAAAATGAGGGGAACTTTCAATATGGGATGTTGAAATCTGGTTCTGGATTGCAGTGTTCTTCTGATCTTCCTGCCATAACACATTTCTACCACAAGGGTAGAATATTACATTAAACATATTTGAGAAACCTGAACCAAAACAGTCCTGGTTTAAGTAATTAAATTCAATGAGGCATAGCACATTTGCAATTTCCACAATTGCATTTAGACTAATTATACTAACTATCTAACTATTTCCTTTTTGATAGACTTTCAGTGGGAAAACGGACAGAACATAAAACAACAAATTACATTGACAGTGCAGCAAAGCCGTTTCATCCAAAACAAGCAAGTTAAAAAAACTTCACATTAAATTGCACAAGGCAGAAACCTTCAACTGACTGTGAGAAAAGGATCATCTTGTTTTTATATATGAAGCTACAAATAAAATACAATTCAAACAACTTTCTAAGCTTACTAAGAAAAGCATCAAATGTAGCTGATTCAGACAGAAAAGATTTCTGCAGCTAAATTATATTCCTACGGAATATGAAATACCGACATTCCTTAATGATATACATGCACCTACACTAATAGACAGCTCTAAATAATAAATTAGTACTTATGTTGATTAGCTAAATAGTAAATCATTTACTGTTTAAAACTGATCAATTGATCCCTTCTTATTACATAGCATCCGTGTAACGTGCCTGGGTGCCGGTGATGTGATGTCCTGTATATGTTAAAACATGACTGTAACTCATTCTGGTTTTGTTAACTTGAATGGTTTATATCACATCACCTACTGCTTGTTGTTCAAAAACAATATTGAAATGAGTAGCACAATTATATTATTGCTATGACTACTTGTAATTGAACAGCATTTAAGTATCAGTACCACAACTACTCTTCACACCATTATAATAACCTTTTATAACATAACCTTTATAATAAGAATCCTGCTTCTTCATCCAGCCATGCTGTGAGATGTTGGACTAGACAAAACACCAATAGTTGATTAACAGCTTATATCTAAGGTACTGTGAGGATATAATTTATATGAGATATTTAAAGGTTTTATCTGTTAAAAATAGAAAAAAACAGATGCAACCCTGTTTGAGGCAATGATTTGCGGTAAATGCCAAGCAAAACAATGTCAGTTCAAAAGTTGAGACTGCACACTTTCCTAGGTTTTAATTAACACGTTTAATCATACTGACATGTGTTTTGGGTTTGTGATGCACTAAAGAAATTGTTTTTAGTTCATTTAAATGTTTCACATGGGTAAAATAAATGCCATTTACCTGCTTGAATTCCATGAAGAAGATGATAATGTCCAAACTACAAGGCAGCTACATAAATGCATTGCTCACGACTGTCTCAGTAGTAGTAGTCAGTGTTTAAATACCTAAGATCAACATTGCATATGATGACATTTGTTACCCCACAAGGACAATTAGGCTATATGCAATGAAAAAAAATCAGCATGTAGCTTTATTTGGAAATAAATGATTTGTACATTTCAGAATCTGATTTCTTTAAAAGTAAATAATTAATACAATGCAGATGTTGGTATATATGGAACATATTACATTTAAAGCATGCTATTAATAACAATGATTATATTGATGTATTTGCACAGTTTTATCTAGTGGGATAACACAGTACTTAACTGCCAACTATAAACATTTATCATGTTATATCATGTGCCAATCTATAAAATGGTAAGCCAGGGTGATCATAAATAGGATTATTTTAAAGTTGATTGTAAATCAATTTATTAGAGTAAATGTAAATGCTTATGGAATTCAAGTTACTTCGAAGATTTTAAATCAAATGTTAGTTCACACACACACACACACACACAGACACAGACACAGACACACACACTTTACTGCCACGGAACTGCCCAAGGAGTGATTTTCATTTACTTGTATATCTAGGTAAGACATGACATTAATAGGTATCTATCTGAGAGGCAATTATTTTTTCAGGTGAGTAAACAAACATGGCAATTTTATCTTATGCTAGATGTACACCCACATGTCATTTTGATTAAAGTGTTTAAAATGTTTTGCAGTCAAATGATGTGTCCTGTCTAGCAAAGAAAGACATTTTTCAAATAAAAAATAATGTTATATTTTATAAATAATGGTATATTTTATGCTTTAAGAGAACTGGCTCTGAGGATGTCAGTATCAAATGAATATAGGTATCACATGATTTATATTAGTATTTAGTATAAAAAAATTAAATGGTGCATCCCTAGTGGTACTGCTAGAACTGATGTTTTACTGACGTTCACTTTTACTTCAGAAAAAATGCATATAAATAACATAGTGTTTACATTTTCTTTTGTTTCATCACAGACAGTCTGAACCTTTGAGATATTGCATATGAGATTATTGCATATATTGCATTTTCTCTGGTCAACTTCATTTAATTGTTAATAAACATTCATGCCTGCATTTCAGACCTGCAATGCACTCCTGAAAAGTAGGAATGAGGCAATTTATGGCTAGTAATGAATTTAAAAAATGATATAATTACAGTATCTCAAAAAGTGAGTTCACCCCTTACATTTATATAACTGTTTTATTTTTTTATTCTTTATGGGACAACACTGAAGACACTGAAGACAGGCACTTTGATACAATTTAAAGTGGTCAGTCTACAGCTTGTATAACAGTAAGTACATGTACACCCCTAAGTTAAAATGACCAACTTGTGCTCACTCACAATGTTTTGGGCTGCCACTATTATTTTCCAGCATTACCTTAACCTTCTTGGGCTTGAAGTTTATTAGAGCTTCACAGGTTGCCACTGAAATCTTCTTCCACTCCTTCACAATGAGGGAGCTGGCGGATGTTAGAGACCTTGCACTCCTCCACAGATGCTCAACAGGGTTTAGGTCTGGAAACATGCTTAAACTGTACCTTTTTTGAGGCCTAATCATGCTCGAATACTGTCCTGCCGCCCAGTTTCCAAAGGAAGTGGATAATGCACTGTTTCAGTATGTCACAGTACACTAGAACAATTGATGGTAATCACAATAAGGTACAAAAGATGGATCCAGGATTGGTTGAGTCTCTGAGCAGCAAAGATGGACAAAGGATCGCCAGTGCTTGTAGTTTTGACCTGTTCCCAATCGAGAATGTGAATTATAAATTTTATTGTATTTTTGTCCCATTTGTTTACTCGGTTCTCTACTTTTAATATCTGTGTATAAATCTGGGATGTTTTAGGTCATATTTATGCAGAAAATATGGACAATTTTAAGGGTTTGATAAATGTTCAAGCACCACTGTCATTAGCAGATGAACCAATAAGAGGATTAAAAGGAAATAGACTGCTGTAGTGAAGAAAGTGGCAATGAAAATCAGTATGCTATTATTAAAGCAGGTGTCTGTAGTCGTTACAAGCTCATTTCAGTTATGGCAGCGACTGAGACTTAAACTTATGGGCTGGATTCTGGAATGCACAAAAAGGGTCATTTGATATGGACCACTAACATGCAGCCATTTGTAATCCAGGCACAGCTGTGTAGCATAATGCATTATCCGTTCCTGCCTCTCTTCTCTTCTCTCACTGTTACTCATGCATTTACATATAGTATATGTTTACAAACACGGTGGCAGAAACTAAATACCACACATGCCAAAAACATTCTAATTTTTGCATTTGTCACATTGTTGTCAGTTCCACCGTCACTACTGTGGTAATAACTAGTGCGATCAAAAGTGCAGCCATTGCAAATCTCACAAAGTCATCTGTTTCTGTGAGTGATAATACCTGCTATTGTACACCACTTATATGCGAGCATAATGGCTGCTTTGTGCAGGCTGATTGCAGCGTGTCTCTATGCTGCAGTGGATCAGTTCATGGAAGGTCTGGAGGGATCATCCAACAAATCACATCATTCATGGCTCATTCCATTCTGGTGTGGCCTGGACCCACAGAGCATGGGGAGCAAATGCGCTAATTCAGTTTTTCCATCCCGCCGAAAGAGTACACATTATCTTAACTCATGGCTACCCTTGATTTCACAGCATGACCATGACACAGTGGTAATTCAAACCCAGACACAATTATGGGTTTTGATCCTGTGTTTGAGAGCTCTAGAGATAGAACTACATAATTGTCATGAAACCCACAGAGGCAGTTCTTCTGCAGTTATGGGGGGGGGAGGGGGTAAATTATGCGGTTCAGACAGTCAGCACTGTGTGGTTTGAACTCTTGTTTTACTTGTTAATCTCGTTTAGTCATTTTTGTCAGAAATAACCATTTTTTTCTTAACCCAGTGTTTTGATGCTCCCTGCTAAAGATTCAGTTCGCTCGCCACAGAAAATAATTAGCTTCTGTTGTTATAATTCCATAGACTGAGACTAGAACTTTTCAGGCTGGCTACTTAGCTCTGTTGTTTTTCAATCATCTTTGTGGTTTCCACCAGAATATTTAACCCATATTTTGCAGATTTTCCTATATTAAATATACACACCATGATGCTGTTTTAATAATACTTAAACTCTAGGATGTTGGTGCGTATTTCCCTAACATCTCTTTTAGTTAGGACTTTCATTTGGCCACAATACTGTTACGAGATGTGGTAGTTTTTAATCAGGACCCAAGTATGCAGGATAAGTATATCCCACGACGTATAATAATAATGGGGAAATAATATAGAACAACCGAAAACGGATGAAGAGCGAAGCGTAAGGCTCCTGACATAATAAAACCGAAAGGATAAAGTGGCACGCCAAGGTTGCGTCCCGAATGGGAGCAAAGTGCGACCTAGTCGCGAGAGGGCGCCTAAGTGCCAGTCGGAGCAAACGTGCAGAAAGCACGGTTTTGGGACGTCTCTTAAATGGCGAGGCACGGAGGTAGTCCAAACGCCAGGGAGCGAGCGTGAACTCGAACGTGCATGCAATTATATGAAAGCCGAACTGGGACACACTTCAGAGAATTTGGCAGTACATCATAGTGGCCTCACAAATGCAGAACACACGTAATCACACCAGCCCAGGAGCTCCACATCCAGCATCTTCACCTCCAAAATCTTCTGACCAGGCACACGGACAGCTGCTGCAACAATTGGTTTGCATAACCAAAGATTTTCTGCACACATGGCAGACTGCATTTATGGTGTCTTGTGGGTGAGCGGTTTGCTGCTGCCAACGATGTGAATTGAGTGGCCCATGGTGGTGGTGGGGTTATGGCATGGGTAGGCATATGTTATGGACAACGAATGCAGGTGCATTTTATCTATGGTATTTTGAATGATACCATGATGAGATTCTGAGGCCCATTGTTTTTCCATTCATCCACAACTATCACCTCATGCACGGTCCCATGTTGCAAAAATCTGTATACAATTCCTGGAAGCTGAAAACATCCCAGTTCTTGCATTGGCAGCATACTCACTCAGAAAATGGGTAAATGTCACCTATTGAGCATGTTTGGAATGCTTTTGATCGGTGTATTTGACAGCGTGTTCCAGTTCCTGACAATATCCAGCAACTTCACACAGCCATTAAAGAGGAGTGGACCAACATTCCACAGGCCACAATCAACAGACTGTTCAACTCTATGTGAAGGAGATGTGTTGCTCTACATATGGCAAATGGTGGTCACACCATTAGGACAAAATTTGTGAACAATATTCGAGAGGAAATGGTCTTTTGTGTACATAGAAAAAGTCGTAGACCTTTGAGTTATGCTCATGAAAAATTGGAGCAAAATGTTTAGTATTCAAAGTTCATTGTTTTATTAGTGAGTCAGCAAAACATCACCAAACCACAATACTACCACCACCCTGTTTCAATGATAAAGTAATATTGTTGTGCTGGAATTCATAATTTTTCTTTCTTCAGACACTATAGCCTTCTGGCTTATCCAGGGGCCATGTAAGTTGTCTTGTCCCTGCAATCTCCCTGCATACCATTGTTCTTCCGTGTTCTCTTGATAGTGAACTCATGAACATAAACATTAGCCAGTGTGAGAGGGGCCTTTAGTTACTTAGATATTACCTTGGTTCCCTCTAGGAGTGATCTTTGTTGATTGACAGTTCCATTGGTGGGTAACAATGTTCTTGAGGCTTTCTAATTCATGACATGATTCAAGGCATATAAAACAACACTAGATTTCATCTACTGAATCATATACAGGAATTGGTGATAGATACTGTCAGTAACATTATTGTAAATACAAAAAAAAAAAAAAAAAAATAGGACAGCACTTTATTTAGAACCATATCTGTATGCTACATATGTGATTGTATTTTAAAAAGGCTTCTCTTTCTCATGTAAAGAAGATGAAACAAACCTCTATGAAAATGTTAGAGATCTACAAGGTTAAAGTTACTACCATGCATCAGTCCTTGTATTTTTTGTATTTTTATGGATTTTTGTTACCTAGTCATATGATAATACAATCAGTCACCAGGTTACATTACATCTGTTGTACATGCTGGAGGTGCAAAGAGGTCTATAATGCTTTCTATAGAGTACACAAGATGTCTAGATAAATGCTGCCTGGAAATGCTGATCCTCTTGCAGAGTTCTACAGTCATCATGGGTTTACTCCAGGCACTCTGGTTTCTTTACTCTGGTTTCTTTCAAAGACTTCCGATAGGGTAACTGGTCACTAATTTGCTCTGGCCTCCAGTGTGAGTGTATTGCTATTACAGAAAAGTATATTGATGCTTGTTTTGTGGGTATGAAAATGAACAGCAGTTCCTCACTTAATAATAACAGAAACATTTCACCACTTAATCTGTTATTACAAAAAAAGAGTATAAATGCTTGTTTTGCCTTTATCTGAACCCAGCTAAGAAATGCTTGAATCTGGAAGGTATTTGTTAGACAGTCAGGGTTTGATTAGTGCCTTCTGGTAGGAGGAAACGGGTTCATTTTTAGCATTGCAGACAAGCGTAGGTGTTTTAAATTTAATATACAGGGAGCCAGTGAGTAGGACGCAGCAGCAGGGTAACATGAGAGTACAAAATATTTCTGGCTTTGTTCCAGAACCATCCTAAAGTAAACTCAGATGTAACATATTAATATCTAATATTTACGTGTGACAGATTGGGGTGCACTGTTGTGTTGTGCTCCGTTAGATCTGATCTGAGAAAAGCTCCAAGCTATGTTACTCTGTGGTTCAGCATACAGTTGACGGGAAGCTTCAACTCTTACCACAGTGCATAGCTCAGTAAAAATGCAAAACTTGCTCAGT
This sequence comes from Parotocinclus maculicauda, assembly GCA_034780255.1. Taxonomy (NCBI): domain Eukaryota; kingdom Metazoa; phylum Chordata; class Actinopteri; order Siluriformes; family Loricariidae; genus Parotocinclus; species Parotocinclus maculicauda. The sequence continues at coordinate 13,015 of JAUZSU010196532.1, read as the reverse complement.
AAAAAAGGGTGTTTTCAAAGCAAATTATTCATGAATCTGTGTTAAAAGATATTTAAGTTAAACATATGAACGGACAGGGTTCACATAGACACACCAAACATGAAGTGCATTTCCATGTACAAACTTGCAGGTGTCAGTGAGTAAAGAAATGGCTGACCTTGCATGACTTTAGTGGAGAGCAAGAGGTAGAGAGAGAAATAAAGAAGCGGTGCACTTCTGCAGTCAAGGTTAAATCTCTTGGGAAAGACCTCACTTCAGCAAAGACTGAATGCCCTATGTCTTCTTCCAATCCATGAGCTGAATGTAGCTCAAGGAGGCAAAACGTAGCAGCAGGGGCACATCAGCCACATGCGCTCACACTTTCTTCAGTTAGAGGACAAGGATGTCAGCACAGATCACACAATGCATCTGAGGAAATGTTAATGGGATTTTTGAAAGGCGACATTAACTTTACATCTGCAATTCATGACTTTTTGAGAAAAGAAAGAACAAGAGGTCACAGTAATTGAGAGCTCAAATAAAACTGAGGCAGTGGACCAGTCCACAGTGTATTAATAATAATGCTTCAAAAGCTCCAGAGGACGCCTTAATTACAAGGTTACAATGTTTATTTTATTAGGCATTTTTCAATAAGATAACATACAGCTAAATTATTTCCAGTATTAATTAGATTGTGAGAAATGCACCTATCTTTCTTCATCTTGAGTTAAGGGTTAAGGATCTGACTCAAAGACAGTGATCAGTGCTTGTGGGGTGTTCCCCGTCACATCAGCAGTACTCGTTTAATATATATACGTTACTATCAATAGTGCTACAGAATTGTTTAATGCTGTATATGTGCACTGTGTCCTATCCTTCATCAGTTGCATTGTCTATCTTCTACAGAATATGTCTGCTTTAAGATCCTGTTGCAAATATTCAAAGTCTTGTATGTACTCGCACCTTCCTTAGACTTTGCATCTTTTTGCTTTGCTTCATCCACATGTTTTTTCCTGTAAGCCAAGCTCCTCTGATTCAAGTCTCCAGAGTGTTACTAGGTTTAGGCTTTCCACCATGGCTGGCAGTTCTATTACTATTACTGCCCCACCCTAAGGAACTCCTTACCTTAATCCATTCACTCTACTGCCATTCTTCCCATCTTCAAAGATCAGCTAAAACCATTTATCTGAATAATTCCACTCCCTTTATTATATCATCTTCCTCTTTTGCCATAACATCCCTGGGTAATTATTATTATTATTATTATTATTATTATTATTATTATTATTATTATATACCCAGGAAAGTAATGGCACCAGGAAGTTCTCATTGGAGGGAATGTTAAGTACCCTGGGATTCTGTGTAATTAACACAGATGTTCATTTAATGCATAACACCTACCACAATACTGCAAACTGACTTAAAAAGAGAATGATAAACTGATTATGTAAATCTTCACAGCAGAGACTTTCTGGTCTGTTTTCCCCACATTCCAGAGATATGCATCAGGTTAATTGATCTATTTAAATTGCTTCAGTATTTATTTTGTTTGACTATGAGTCACTGCCCTCTTTTTTGTTATGGTCATATGCTGAATTTGGCATTGATATTAACTCTTCTACTAATACCATTTATAGAATTCAGCAGATGCTTGTATTCAGAGCGACATACAAAAGTACCTTTTTTTTATTTTCCTAACCCAACTCTATTAGGATTTTCTTATTCACGACTTCCTTTATCTAACTTGTTCAGGTTACCAGTGGACTACCCTCAAGTTAAGATTGATTCTGCAACTTAGCAGTTACCCCAGGTTTCATAACAGTATCAAAATCGCAAAGTGGCCTTTGTCTTTCATATGATAGAAAGCCAAACATAAAAAACAGGCACAAAACCTTAAATAAATCAAATTATTATGTTTAGGCAGTTTCCTGCTCTAACTATGGTCATTTTTAGTAGGTAATTGACCAAACTAAAGCTTCTTTGTACATCCACTTAGTACACATTCACAATGGATAGTAAATGCCACTCTATGTACATTAATGCTACTCAATTTGAGTTAATTTTAAGCATGCTAATTAGTGTTTCTGTACATTGTAATGTATGCCATAGCTCTCTCTCTCTCTCTTTCTCTCACTCGCACACACACACACACACACACACACAGAGTGGGAGATAAATTAAAACTATACAAGAAACTAATATACAGACTCGAAGACTGATTGTGCAGTGATTCCACAGTTTGGCTGAAAAGGGATTTGTATTCAATATATTAATCATAAAAAGGCTGACTAAATTTATAATTAGTAATGACTACAATTACTTACTAATTGTATTAAATGATGACAAGCAGTGCTACATCGTTACATCTGGTTTTGGATACACTGCAATGTTTATATATTTTAAATGTCATTCATCCTACTGGAAAATCTGTTCACGCATGAAGGTGCAAATTTAGTTGACTAAGGGCATCAGGACATTTTATGCCACTAGCTAAGCTTAACATGCCTGACACAGCTGTCTGCCTAATCAGTATCCAATTAGTGACATTTAATTTACTCAAAGACAGGGGTCTTCACTCTTCCCCACAATGAGAAACTGTGGCTTTAATTCCAGCCAAATAGAAGCTACACATACTACTTGAAGAACAAGGTCAATTGATTAAACAAGTGGAATCAGGTGTAGCTTTTACTTGCATAGAATAAACAAGTAGCCACGCTGGCCTTTTGTTGACAATAATGAGAAGCCTTGCTGAAATGCATTACTTAGTTAGTTATTTTATAGTAAATTAGGGTAATAAGCATACATTTAAAATTACATTTCGGTGAAATGTAACACTATAGGTACAGACCAGGGTTTATAAATTCAGTAATCATGTGACAGAGAATATTGACACATATACACGTACATAATGATAAAATATTTTTAATAATTAGTTAATAATACTTTAACACCGGCATCCTGAGGCCATATTGGGTAATGTAAACTGAAAGACCACTAGTATCTCTTGTTCTACCACATCCCAAAGGTGCTCTATCGGATACACCGAAGAACATTGTACTCACTGTCAAGTACATTAACCCAGTAGAAGGTGACTTTTGCTTTGTGACATGGGGCGTTATCATGTTGGAAGTAACCATTAGAAGATGGGTAAATTGTGAAGGGATGCACATGGCAGCAAGAATACTCAAATAAGCTATGACATTCAGACAATATGAATTTTTAATGACAGACCTAAATTGTGCCAGAAAAACATTCCCCTACACCATTACACCACCTCCGTCCAGCTGGACTATTCGCACAATGCAGGGTGAGTCCATGGTTTCATGGTGTTGGTGCCAAATTCTGACCCTGCCATCTGTGTCTCTTTTATTCACGATTCATAAAAGCAGCCTACGTTTTTTTCATTCTTCAGCTGTCCTGTTTGAGTAAACCTCAGCCCACTGTAGCATCAGATAAATGTCTCTGGCTAATGAAAGTGTTTGTTTATTTGGTTAATATAACATCACTATCACCATCAGTAACCATTTCTGTGACATCTATAAGGAAGGATGCATCAGGGCTAGTTATATACACTCAAGTCAATGGAAATTTAGAGTAATCAGTTCACCACACGTCTTTGGACTGTGGGAGGAATCCAGGGTACCCAGAGTAACCCTCAGCAAACATGCGGAGAACATGCAGACTCCAAAAGTGTAATTTGACATAGTTTCCTGCAGTTGTAGCACACCAGCGTCAAGGTTCAATGTGTTGTGCTCGCTGAGAAGCCCTTTCTTTTTACCACAAATGTATAGAATGATTATTGGTTACTGAAGACCAGCGGACGGTTGCTAATAAAAAAAAGTTATCCATTACAAATAACTAATTATATGTTTAAAATGCAATAGTGAGTACTCGTTATGTCATTAAAATCAGAACGCTATTACCCACTACCTTTCTTTTAAATTACTCTCTAGATATGATTTTTTTTTTTTAATGTTACTAATGTGTGTTTTGATACACGTAAACCTTTTAAAATCAATTAAGATGAGAAAGCCTAATTTCTCCCATCAGTAGGTTGAAGAAAAAATTTGTTGTAAATTCTTTGTGAATAATTTATATTTTTCATCCAAAATCATCATTATTGCAAGTAATTACTTTAATGCTTTAGCTTGTACTGTGGTACCCACAACACTGCCATAGCCTGCTCAAACCAGTCTGGGACCACTCTGTTTAACTCTCCTGAAAACACGTTTTTGTCCCAAGAACTGCGACTTACTGCATATTGTTTTATTTGTTGTTTTCAGAATCCTATGTAAACACTACAGAATGCTCTGTGAAAATCCCAGGAGATCAGCAGTTATAAAAAATACTCAATCCAGTTAATCTGAGGTACCTTAGAATTTAAGGTAATGGGTTGTGTACCAAAAGTTCAAGGGTTCAAGGCAAGGCAAGGCAAGTTTATTTGTATAGCACCATTCATACACAAGGCAATTCAAAGTGTTCAAATCCCACCTCTGCCAAGCTGCCACTTTTGGCAAGATTCTTAACCTACAACCCTTAATTAGTCAGTCTAGATAGTAGCTTCTGTGTATTGTATAAATATAGATTTTGGACCAATAATCATGCCACGGCCAAAGTCGCTGTGATTTTTTTTCCTATATATTTAATTAGTAAATCAATACTGACTTAATACTGGCATAATTATATAGACTCATTGACTATACAGGTCAGAAATGACCCTGAAAATGTTAACAATTACCATAAAGAGATGCAATTACATTCCTTTATGAATTACATTTAATCAATCTGTGGTTCAAAAAGGTTTTGTGTGTGTGTGTGTGTGTGTGTGTGTGTGTGTGTGAAATTAAATCTGTGACTAAGTAATAAGGCAAAAGTGCTCACAAAAATGGTCATCTTAAAAAATGTATACATAATACACTTATACTATAACATTTAGAAAAGCTTTGGTATGTTGTTTTTGTTAATGATAGGCACATTCAGAGGAGAAAGCTGAGTACATACTAATGAAGTCATGTAGAATAAGGTAGCCTAATCAAAAGCATTTCATTTCATGGATGGAAACACATTTCTTTTTACAGAGACAACTAATTAAAAACTTTTTAGCCCCACTGAATATCTGTGAGCAAGAATACTGAGGTTTAGTAGCCCAATTCTCTAGTTAATCAGTATCAGTAAATGGTTCTGTAACCTTCTCTGTTGTATGTCATGTCGAGCATGGAACAGAATAGGTCATAGACTTTTGAAGAAATATTACATCAGAGACATTGCTGCGACTTCTACTTCTTTCATCCTTCTCTCTTGAGTCTGGCAGGAGAACATTTCTGTTTGTGCTTTAGGTTAAAGAAAATGCATTATAAAACTTACATAATTGCAACGTTTTAGACTGGAATGGATTTATGTGGGAAATATGTTGTTTTATAAGTAGTCTTTAGATAATGAGGTAATCCATAGGGCAGTTCAGTCAACATGTTTGAATTCCCACATCTTGAGATATGTAGCAAAGTCACTTCATTGAAAAACAGTATATTTGATTTTATGAGGGGCAGTAGGTACTTTATTGCTGCATGCAGTATGGGTAAATATGTAGTTGTTGGTGCTGCAGTGTCTGTGAGAGTAGTTATGTCTTTGTAATATATTTTTACCCTGAGGATCATGAAGCTGTCGAATCTAAATTTTAGTCTAGTTTATGACGTTCAGTCAACAAGAAATGTTACAGAACATGATGCACATTCAGTTGCCTTTAACCTGGTATTGCTATCCTCCTGGCTGAATTATTTGTTTTTATTAAGTACATAAACTTATGCGACCACTTGATTATCATCTAACATGGCAATACTTCAAAACATAAACACTCCCTTCTGTATTCTCTGTCACCCTTTGCTTAGGGTTTTAGTAATAAATGTATTGTAAGCCTATGTATCACACAGACAAACAGTAGCAGTAGAATGGGTTGTACTGTACACCTCAGTGACTCCCAATTTAACACTTTTATAGGGTTCCACCTCCCTATTGAGTCAGCTTATCAACTTTTTGCCCTGCAATGTTAACCCAAAATCTTGTCCAGCAGTGTTTTCCCTCAAGAATGTTGCTGATTTGCAGAAAGCCCAAATCTTTTTTCAGAAGAAGGTGGAAGAAGGCTGATTAGATTAGCATTTGAGTGAAACAGTATACATATAATTCAGATACTATCTCAGTATGGGTTGAAAAAAATACATGAATCAGCAGCTTGAAACAGCTTGATTCTCTGGCTGGATGTGGCATTGTAACAAGAAAGCCATGCATGCTAAGTTAGCTGTGTAAGCTAATTTGAGTGATGGGACAAAATCATTATTATGGTGTGGCAAGTATTTACTGCGACCTTCCCTTACACTTGAGCAATAGCAACATCTGGCAGCTTCACCAGGATGTCAAGTTGACCCTTCTACACTCTTAAAAAGCTTGATCAGGAATTATCTTTTTGGAAGGCTAGAAGCCAAGAAACCATTTTTTCCCGAAGGGGAACAGGGTGAAAAGTTCAGTGAAAGTTAAGGCTTAGTTATTCTAACTTTCACAAAAACTGGAATGATGATCAGTGGAAAAGGAAATAATGGAGTAACAAATCCACATTCGAAATGTTTGGATCCAATCTTTGACAATATTTTATATAAAATTCCAGTGAATTTGGAACAAAAAACACCTGTTTGGAACATTCCACAGGTAAACAGCTTCATTGGACACAGGTGAGCGTCATGATTGGGTATAAAGGGAGCATCCTCGAAAGCCTCAGTCATTCACAAGCAAGGATGTTCACTTTGTGAACAACTGTGCGAGCAAATAGTCCAACAGTTTAAGAACAATGTTTCTCATTGTGCAATTGCATGGAATTTAAGGATTTCATCATCAACAGTCCATAATATCATCAAAAGATTCAGAGAATCTGGAGAAAACAAGTAAGCGACAAGTCAAAAAAATTACATTGAATGGCCGTGACATTCGATTCACTCAGGCGGCACTACATTAAAAACTGACATAATTTTGTAACGGATATCACCACGCAGGCTCAGGAACACCTCAGAAAACCATTGTCAGTGAACACATACAGGTTTTGGAGCAACATAAGCTGCCATCCAAGCAATGTCTTTTTCAGGGGTGTCCCTGCCTATTTCTGCACATGTTTCAACAGCGTGGCTTCATAGTAAAAGAGTGCGGGGAACTAGACTGGCCTTCCTGCAGTCCAGACCTGTCACCATTCAAAATGTGTGGCGAATTATGAAGAGCAAAATACGACAACGGAGATCCCGGACTTTTACATCTACAAAGCTTCAACAATTAGTGTCCTCAGTTCTCAAATGCTTACTGAGGGTAGTTAAAAGGAAAGGTGATGTAACACAGTGGTAAACATGCCCCCCTACCAACTTTTTTGTTTTTTTTGTGTTGCAGGCTTCAAATAAAAAAATTGTTCATATTTGCATAAAACAACAAAGCTTATTGGTTTGAATAGTAAATATATTGTCTTTGTAATGTATTCAGTTGAATATGAATTGAAAAGGATTTGCAAATCTGTGTTATTCTGTTTTATTTATTTTTTACACAACGTCCCAACATCATTGGAATTGGGGTTGTTTATGGCCATTATACCATTGCTAAAATAACAAATCTATTTTTGTCCTAAGACTTTTGCACAGTACTGCACAATTAATATAATAATATATAAGGATATTAATTAAGAATCCTACCTGTCTAATTATGAAAACTACCTGGCTAGTAAGGCGATTATGCTATGTTATGATATATATTATATAATGTGCTTATCTTGTCAAAGCTTAGTTCAGAGCTTGAGTGGTGCAGCAGCAATTCAGAAGCTTACCACTGCTGTGACACAGTGAATAAGGCACTGGACTACTGACCAGAACATATGATTCAAATCCCAGCACTGCCAGGCTGCCATTAAGCCTCAGTAGCATGGATTATGCTCTGGAGCATTTTATCAGTTGAATATTGCTATGAATAACAGTATCTACCATTGACTGGACCCTCAAAACCTTGAAGGAGAAGAATAAATCTTACATTTCAGCTAGTTATATAATTAAGAAAAAATATGCTAATTTACTATAAGCTAAAATACCATTCATTTATTAGTATCATTGAGAAAGTACATGTCCTGGGTACTCACTCATTTACTCACTCACGTTCTTATCTGCTTGGTCCTAATCAGGGTCACGAGAGAGCTGTTGCTTAACCAGCAGCATACTAATATCTAACAGTAATACACATAAAAATAACTAATACACATACTCACACATTAGGGACACTTTAGAGACACCAGTTATCTCAACGCACATGTCTTTTGACTGTGGGAGGAAACCAGAACACCCAGAGAAAACCCAAGTGGACAAATGGGGAACATGCAAACTCCACACTGAAATGATCCAGAGAGCTGGACCTAGGGATTGAACCCAGGATCTGGGTTAGGTACTTATACCTAATATTTACTCACCAGTCTAAGGATGTAGACTTCCCACACATCCTTGGTTATATTCAGGTTAATCTTAGAAATGCACATACATGTTTTTCATGGTGATAATGCAATTGCAGTTAGATTAGGTAACAGCATCGCTGGTTATGTCCACATTACCTTTCAATTCACAGTCTCCCCAATAACAGCATGTGATCCATTATTGATTGTTTGAGACAGAGCTTGGGCTAGGTGAAGATGGCAGGCTTAAAAAGCTATGTCCTTGTCTGAAGTCATTTGTGTATTTGTCAATGTATGGTTTAGCCTCTCTTTATAGGTTGCCTTAATGGAATGCCGGTCAACTTGCTCGCTTTGTGTCATTGCTTAGGATTTAGAATTTATACTATGGTTAATCAAGCAGCTCATTGTAAGTTCTCAGTTCAGGAAACTTGCTTGCTTTTGCCAGTCAATGAATTAAAAAGATAAAACTGTGGCTTTAAAACTAAATATTACTTTTCAAAGCTTTATATATCTTCTCAGAAAATGTTGGATAGCAGCTGATTACAAACAGTCTAGATTATGTAAGCTCAGGGGAAAACATTATGCACGAAATATTTGACGTGTCATTAAACATGCATAATAAGATTTCAAGTACCTATAATAGATTACTTGATGCCATTTTGTCAAGTGAATTCTAATCAGTTGAATATATAATGTATTTTTAAAATGTAAATGCAAAATAATTAGTTTTTCACTTTCATTTGTTACTTACTTACATAACTTTTCATTTGTTATTAACGTTTTCATAAAAAAATATGAAAAAGGTCTTTGATACTAACTAGTTAGTCGGTTCAGTCTCTTTAGTAAATTCTGCAGATTTACTTATTAAATCTAAACAGAACACATTAGTAATACATAATGCACAAATACATACATGCAATGATACATAGTAGTGGTAGTTATCTTAACAGAATATAGGAAAGTTATGAGTAAGGAATGTAAAGAATGTATGAATGGTAATCAAACTTACCAATGAAAAATAAACAATACAGCCAAAGGTTTGTAAAAAACCCTTTTTTTTAATAGTCTCCTTGGAAAATTAGTGCCAATAGAATTGACTGTTCTCACCAGTGATTCTCAGTTTGAGAATGTCATAGGTTTCCACCTCTCCAACAAGTCAGTTTTTCAAATATCTACAATTATCTTTCAAATATCCTTACCCTTCTAAAAACACAGTATATATTTAACCTGCTTGTATATATTCTCCTGTTTTGCACTGATCCGTGACCTTGACCGCATCAGACACCTTTGAGATGAATTGGAATGGCTTATCTGAGAGTCTTAACTAAGAGTAATGTTTTTAACTGTTCCAACAAGGCTTTCCAAATCAAACAATCACACAAAATCAAACAAACACTATTTTCATAAGCAAGTACAGCTACCATACTAATATGCAATAAATGAAGGCTACTGTACATTATACATGCTTTACAACATTGACTGATACCTTAATAAAACTATAAGTGGCGATATGCTCTATTTCTTTTAATTTTAAAATATTACACAGAATAATCTGCAACCATATAAAGCTATTTGCTCAAAAGCAATTCAAATTGACAACTATGCATAAGTTAAATGATTATGTAACTAATTAAATATATTAATCAATTAACTTGTAATCAGTGGTGAATTTAATTTTCACAGCACTCAGTCCAGAACTGCTATAGTACATAGTGCAATTGTGTAGACAGTCAATATGAAAAAAAAAAAAAACAGTGTCATGGTGTTTGGTTGCCTGTGGAAAGGCTTAAATGAAGCTGGTAGGCCCCACTCATAGAGAAAATTTGTGTCGCTCAAGCAGAAAGGTCACACAAGGAAAGAGTCCCTGGGGGGCATGACGAATCATTCTGTGCATTGCTTTGAAGTCAAACTACATTTTCATTTTTTTTAGTCCTTGCAAAATTGAATGCTATACGTGGTGAGTTGTGGGGAGCTGCAGCACACAGCACTCGTGCACCCGTCACTGTCTCTTCATTACCTGCTGATGGAGTGGCTGTGTGGAAGCTCATCTGGCACAGAAAGAACACAGCTGGGTTCTCTGTCTCCCGACACAAGGAGAGGCCGGACTAGGCGGAAAAGGGTTGATGGGGTCGCACCATTCAGATTAGTCACATGGCCTTCTGCCCAACTTCTTGGCTTGGTATTAATGATTGCATTGTTGATTGAGCTGCTTAACCCATTGCTGCAGTGCCATGTAGTTCTGAATGCTTTGCTTCAAATGGATCTACATATAAGTACAGTTATACATTTTCTCTATAAAGTTTTTTTTTATATAGTGAATCAGATTGAAAATATGAAAGTAAATAAAAATTGTTTTTCAGAAGCTTCAGACAGCCTGTAAAGGCCAGCCGTCGACACAGAAAATGAGTAAAAACACAGAAATGCAAAATACTAATATATACGTATATTATACAATTTTGTATTGTACATCATCAATATATTTTAACATTTAATACCATAAAATTGTGCAATTTATTTTCTAAAGTTACACATGCATATTCTAAAAATTCTCTGTAAAAAACATTTGAAGGATAACTGTAGCCAAATCCGGGGAGGAATTCATGAAAGTAAATAGACTGCTTATATCATGTACATGCATGCTTCCATCCGTCCATTAAGAGCAGATGTTCCTCTGTATTACCTAAACCATCTTGCTTTTTCTATTTTTAATTTTGGCCTCATTGATGCTGATTGATGCATATATTTTTAAAGGGTGGACCCAGAACCTTTGAATTGACATGGGACAAGAATAATAGCCTCAGTCTTCCTTAACTAGAAAACCTCAAAATGCACCCATGCACTTTGTTTTATTATCTTTTCACTGTGTTTTTTACTGTAGCAAATTAAATAATTAAACTAGGCAAAGAAAAAAAATATCAGTTTTCAATCATTATCAATATCTTTCTGCTTGCACATAATTAACATATAGGATATAAAAACATGACGTATGCTCATAAATCACTCAAGTTATAAAGTGAAGCATTCTCATGCACAGTGAGTTAGTCTGAGTGATCATTTCACTGCCACAGTATAAATTAGTATAATAATAATACTAATAATAATTAATAATAATATATATAATAATAACTAATAATAATAATAATAATAATAACAACAATAGTCTAATACGCAAAGTTAAAGTAACTTGCCAGGACCTCTGAGAAGAATTCAAGCTATAAATGTGTATACTGCCAAATTGAGTCCAGGAACAATAACGATTTAGTCATTGATTTGCAGTCAGAAATGATGACATTGATGTGTGGCTAAAAAGTCCACAGCTGCACTAATATGTGATGGTGTATTCTTTGAATCAAATTGTGGTTTGCCTATGTTTTTCATAGTGCGGATATTGCCAGGCAAACTAAAGTAGAGCAATGACGTCTTTCTACCTTATTATTATAAGGTAATATACACTGCTGCACATGTAGAAAGGTAAAAGAAAGCAGTAAGCTAATCTGGTAAAATTGCAAATTTTAAGTTTTTGGGTAATGCGTATTTCTGTGTGGCAGTCAGGACCTTTTTCATACATTTTTAATCTGGCTTGTGGTGTGTAAATTGGTGACTAGACTCACTACCTGCTGTGTAAAATTGATTGAAATGATAAACACTGCTAACCTGCACACACTTTCAAGGAAAAATTCTAAAGACAAATTTCTCTATTATAATTTCACCCTGCATTCTACAATTCCACCTTGACAGTATTGTGTTCAATACATGTGTATATACAGAGCACTTATATGTGTCAGAATAAAAGAAAAAATAAATTATTACTTTATTCTCCCAATTAAGAAAAAGCCCTCCCTACTTGCCTTCGTTAACTGTCTTTGGGTTGACATCATGAGAGGCATTGATTCCTTTCCAGCCACAGCTTCTTGCAGCTTATTCTACTGTACAGCTAAAGACTTGAACAAGAGCCATTTAGACTCAGTATTTCCAATGTAATTTGGCAAAATTAGATCTTGTAAAAGGTGTAAGTTAAACTAGTCTAACACTGAATAATCCAACCGTCACTCCCTGGAACACCTGGTTAATGAATGTATAATAAATTCAGCTCAACACCAAGTGTTAGTCCTTTTTCCCAAGTGTCTAGAACATATGGTTCAAGTCAGATGACAAGATCACAAAACCAGTTGTTAGCTAAGGGCATGTGAAGATCCAGTGTACCCTGCCCGATTTAGGGTTACTGGTGCCCACTGCTGGGTCAGGTCCAAAGCATGAAGGATAAAACGTTTTGAATGGACCAGGTCTTGGAAATAGAAACTACATGTAGCTTTGGGAATATGGAACATCACTTTACTTTACTGGCCCAGGGTTGTTTAATAGCATTTCAGAACACAAAAAATTAATTAACGTGTGTCCATAATTTGATTACATTAGTCAAAAATAATCAGACGATAGTTGACCCATATACCATGGTTATTAGCAACAAAACATTGGTCTGATTTCCATCTTTTCATCTTTTGAAGTGTCAGAAACGCGGAGGAATCCCAGAGATCTGAGTGAGTCCATTCCTGGAACCCACCAAATCTCCAGGACCCCCCA
>JAUZSU010196521.1:0-11835 GCA_034780255.1 Parotocinclus maculicauda | reverse complement strand
TTTGTCCACAATTTTGGTTCTTAAGTCCTCAGACAGTTCTCTTCTACTCTTTCTGTGCTCCCTGCTTAGTGTGGCACACACAGTCACACAATGCAAATATTAAATCAACTTTTCTTCTTTTTATCTGGTTTGAGGTGTGGGCAATATAAAAATCACACCTGTTTGCCTGAGATGAGTTTAAACCAGCATCACATGCTTGAAACAAAGGTATTTACCCACAATTCTGAAAAGGTGCCAACTATTTTGTCCGGCCCACTTTTGGAGTCTGAAGCCTGAAACTAAATCATGTTTGGCTTTCTTTCTGTTTTTTTATGTGTTGTTCCAATACACACAAAGGAAATAAACATGTCTATAACAAAACATATGTAGTTGTAATAAATTTTAGGTGCCAACAATTTCAGCCACTACTGTATATGGGCATTATGCCCTTTCCAAAACAATGGATTAAGATTTTTAAACAGTACTGTACATTAAACGCACAAATGAATCATGAGTGTGTTGAAAGACTGGACAGCACTTTGCAACCACTTATAGAGAGCCGTTTGACTTCCTTGTAGGTGAGCTTGTGAATGGTAATTAGTTTGTAATTATTTTCTGTGTGTTAGAAGAAGCCAGTAGTGGCTATAAGTAAGCATAATTAGTTTTGCCTTGTAATCTGACATATTAACACAACTCGCAATACAAATGCTTTTACCGAATTTATTATAGTCCACTCGGGGAGAGAATCTAGTGCCTCTGTAACAGTAGTGTAATATGCAAGACTGAATAGAGCCACATTACAAATAGTTTAAGAGTTTGATAAGGTGTCAGTGTGAAGAGCAGTGCACATTGCAGATTGTGTGTTGCAATGCATGCAGGAGGAGCTGAGTGGGAGTGCAGTGGCTCATGCTGCCCGCTGGGTGGCGCTAGTGACTCAGTGCTGTGGTGAGGAGCAGCCAGCAGAGGTTAAACAGGCAGCTGCAGAGGTGCTGGTAAAGGTCACACCCGCTCTTCTGACTTCTACCAGTCTGCCTATGGGTAAATGTGCTTCCATTTTTAGATATGTAACTACTAATGGCAATGAAATGAACTTTCTCTGTCTTTCTGTGTGGGAATGGCAGGTTTATCCCCAAAGAGATAGGCAGATGTAACACGCTTCACTTTGTGGGGCCAACGTGTGGGATTTTTTTCTTTTTTCTTTTAACTTGTTTACTCGAAGCTAATAGTTTTCCTTTAAGATTACAGTTAGGTTTATTTGTAGGTGTAGCTTTAATAAGCTACAGTAATCATTATGTTGGTAGAAAGTCTTTGTATAGATATGTTTACCAAGCTTGTGTGTGCATATGTGACAGGTTTCACTCGCACCCTGGCACTCTGGCAGAGTCTCTTTACCTTACTTCAGGATGAGGACCAGGATGTAAGAGACAGAGCTGCTGACTTTGTCTGTTACGTGCCAAAACATCTCCTCAGCACAGGTATACCACAGACAGAAATCGGGTGTAATTGGGAGGGTATTTAACTACAGAAACAAAAACCACTTAAAGCACTAAAATCTTTTTAAAACCCTCACTTATTGTACTGTTCTCGGCTATCGCTCAGTTGAATGTAGTCATGTTACATTGAGTGTGTTTACATGCACTTAATACTGATTATACAAGTGGTCATGTAAACAGCCTACTCTGATTTAGAAACCATATTAAGAAATCCGATAGGGACAGCTTGTATTCCCATACTCCAGTTTCTTTTAGGCTATTCAGTTTGCTCATGTGTGCAAACCTAACGTGAATGATTAAGACTGTTGCCAGATCTTTTACTCTAAGATAGATATCACTACCTTTGGCGTTCCTTCCTGTTTTGAGAAAGAACTCACAGGATTTGGCAACCCCTGATTTAAGCTCAGCACTGCTAAACAGCTACCAAACACTTTGGAGAGACTCTGAAACGCATTATATTCTCGAGAAAATTAAGAATTTGATTATTTAGCTTTAAAGATTAAAGTTTGTCTGATATTTAAGATTATCAACTTGTTGAAAGTAGAAATCAGATTCTTCATTGAGTCATGTAAACCCAGAGGTTGTCTGATTTTCCTGATTATTTAAGTGCATGTATACTTGATCAGATTACTGACTACAGTTTTCTGCAGTTATTAGATTATGTTCATGTAAATGCACTCTGACAAACACTGGCTAAATTTAATGAATTTAATTTCAGTGCTTTTATGTACATTCCATAATTCATGCATGTCATAATTTACTTGATTTCTGCTGTTATCTGATTGTTCAAGTGGTCATGTAAACAGCATACTGATGAAGAAATCTGATAGAGAGAGCTGGATTTGTCTTATCAAATTTTTCAATGCTTGTATTTGCATACCTCGATTCCATACCCTGCTTTCTGTGCACATGTGCATAGAGTTGCTGCGGAAATGGTTAGCGGAATGAAACACAGTTGCCAGGTCTTCATATTTTTGCTTTTTTCGGAAGGGGGGCCTGGGGCGGTGCGGGGACGAATGACACTGTTTAGCACCCAGGATCCTTCTGTAAGATTATTGACTTGTTGCAAAGTAAAAATCTGATTACCTGAGTCAAGTAAACCTGAAGTTTTACCATTGCATGATTACTCAAGTGCATGTAACTTATTGATTGGCTTAATGACAAACTTTGAATTTCTGCAGTTGGATCATTAAGTGCATGTAAACGCACTCAGTGTAGAGATGGGCAGCTCTTTTCCCTTAGACAGAACTTGTGTAGTTTCATGTATAAAGAGACTGTCCGTATATATTCATGCATTAAGAGAATAAACATATTGAATTAGTGTAGGGAGAAGGGAGAAGCTCTTTTGTGCAACGGAACAAGGATTGAGTACAAGTTCCTCTTACAGGAGTAAATCTCAATTTGGCAAATGCAGTATTAACCGTGCCAAAGGTTTACACAGCTTCGTTGGGGGTTGGTGAAGTGCAAGTTTCTTTTTACAGTTCTGCTCTGGCAGAGCTAAAGAACAGAGGTGTAGACGACAGGAGGAGGAGCAGTAGGTCCAAGCCTTTGAAATGGAGGTGTTGGTTCGGCGATGAAGAGAGCTGGAACGACTCTGCCTCCTCCATGAGTCAGATCAAAACCCGCGTCTCTGCCGGCACGTCTATCTGCAGCCTGATAAGAAACTTAACACACACCCTAGGTGGGGTTATCCAGACAGACATGACCAAAGGGAGCCTTTAAGTGCCCTCAGATAGTATAAGCGTGGTCTCTAAATGTTGCCTTAACTATTAGCAAGACTATTTAAAACTTAAGCTGTTATTCCCCCTGCATATAGAGTGGTGTGGGCTTTTGCAGTGGTGTGTATGAGAGTATCTGACTGACCTTGAGCTCCTCATCGTTCAGAGATTCCTCTCCTCACTACACTATATTTGCATTACAAAATAGTTGGATAGCTCAGGGGGAAAAATATTTTGGCAGTAATGCAATCAGTTGGCTTTGATAAACTTATTTTCAGTCAGTAACAGGAGGTGGAAGTGTACTTAAAAACAAGTAGCTTAAAAACATAGCTTATTTTATCCAAATAGTAGTTGTGTTAACATCAATTATATAAATCACTATTGAAGTAAATCAGAAGACAATGAAGAGGCAATGGCATAATTATATGCCATTTAGGAAGCCTTTATCCAGGTGGTGCAGATGTAGAAATACATAAGAGTTTATGAATAGACAATGCCCTGGATAATATAAGCAGGGGCTCTGACAGGGATTTGGGGAAAATATATTACATGCGGTCCCACCAAAAAACAATTATTTTCAGTACATTTTGGGGCTCGTGTGAGTCACAAACCCTTGGAATCGTCCTAACCCACACACCAACAACACACGAAATACGCACGCACACACAGAGTACAAGAACTGTAAAAATCAAGGTACACCTTATAGTCTTGTTGTATCTTTAATATCTCATTGTAAAAGAGAAAGATGCTTTAGAATGGATTTAGCAAAGCAAAAGAATGAAAAAGGAACAAAGTTGATTTCTGAGGAGGTGTAATAATGTGTATATTTTATAACAATGGTTATAAATCAAGGCATTGTAATGATGGTACACATTGTCCATCAGTTCACACAGCTAATAAGAGTTATTCAAGCTCTAGTGTACATATTGTTGTTGTGATGGTTGAACTGGAAACTAGGATTTTTCAAACCGTTTTCTACATTGTTTTTTATGTGTATGAAAATTGTTGTTTTCATAACTGTTTCAAAGATGGAAGTTGCTTGTATGAAGTTACAAACTCTTAATTTTATTACAGAGCACGTAACCTGTTTCTACATCATAGCTGTTTCTAGTTAGAAGCATGACTAACTGTTGATTCAACATTGAATAATAAAGCAATGACTTCAGCAATGGGTGAATGGGAAAGTCATTTTCCCATTACTCAGTCCAAGTTCAACATAGTCCAGTAAAAATTACATTTTTAAAATGAATTTTAGTGTTCACAGTTTATGGGTGCATTACACCAGAATTATTTTTTGGCTTAGCTACTTAGTGTTGGGTATGTTTGAAATGTTAAAGCAGCTGTCAAACAAACACTGACAGTCTTAAGAATGCTGTCTGTGTCATGCCTTTTTTTTTTTACTGCTGTTCTCCTCATTGTTGCAATCGTTACTCTCATGAGAGAGCATGTGGCCCTGTTGAGAATGCATTTTACTTGGAGATATTCAGCCATGGGTCTACTGACATGATTCATTTACTCTCCTTTGGAATTCAGGGGTTAACCAAATGGAAGAGGACCAGTTCTTTTAGTTCTTGGGATCCCTTTATCTTTACAGATTTAGTTTTTTTTTGATAAAATGATTATCCCTGTCTATGAGCAAGAAATTTGGACTTAAGTGACTGTGGATCATATAAGACAGTTGAAGGAGAAAACTAAAGGGTGTAGCTTTTGCGTTATTGTCAGATTATAACATTCTGCTATGCATTAAGTGGTCATCATAATTTATACCCCAAATCTGACCAAGCTGGTATGGAAAAATAAAAAAAAATAAGTTATTTACATTTACTTTGAGTTTTAGTTCATTGCAGACACAATAAATATAATATAAATATAAATCCAGTATTTCATTTTGTGTCCTGTAATCCCTTGTTCTTGTGGTTATATCAGCTATCGATGAATGACAGTTCCTTCTGCAGTGCCGTCCGAGAAGGGGCAAGAAATTTCTTACGGATTTGTTGACAAACTGGAGATCGTCTGCCTATGTTTGTTCATCAAAGACTCTTCATGGACACTGATTTGTACAACATCATGATAACAATAACCTATTGACACAATTTTATTACCACACATTTATTTGTACCTTATTACTAGCCATAAAGTGTGCCCCCAGCCTCTATTCCAACATTTTAAGAATTGGAATTGACCAGACAAACCTGAATTATCTCAGGTTCTCAGCAATTTAATGAAAGTCAAAGTAAATGCAAGATTCCCATTTTTTTCTGATTTGGGGTTGTCTTTTTCTATATGGTCATGTATGTTATTATAGCGATACAATGGCAAGGCAAGGCAAGTTTATTTGTATAGCACTATTCATACACGAGGCAATTCAAAGTGCTTTACAGCATTAAAAAATAATAATAATAAAATGTAAATAAAAAATAAAATTAAAACAAAATTAAAAGCACAATTAAAACACAGTCAAAATGTCATGCCTACAGGCTGCGTCACTTAACGCAGCCGCGCGCCTAAGCAGCACCTAGGGCACTGAACACCATCGCCGCTGAGGCGCCCATCACTGCCAAATAACGGAGAGTACTCGGGGGCTTCGCCGGACATCCTTCAGCCGCAAACGAACGAAACAAGCAGGCAAAAACGAAGCTGAAGCTCCTCGGTATAAACATTTAAGCGTTTAAATGCGACTCCTTGACTGTGTCACAGTCGTGACTTCGCGCTCTGGCTCTTTAACGCCTGTGACTCAGTCAAGGAGTCTTTTGACTTGGTAGTAAGAGTCAGCTGCTGGAATTAGAAACTTGCAACCTACGAGTCCCAGAATTTGAAAACTGTATCAGTCTTGCAACATGAACTTTGCATTTATGGAACCCCAGTGTTCCAGTTTAGGCCCTCCCTAGAGTCCCTGACCAGGATCAACTAGGGTAATTATAATAGGGTGATTCCCAAAGTGAACTTAAAATGTAATGTGATATTGGACATAATATTAGAATAAAACAAATAGTTTAAGTAAAATAAAGAAATGGATTGACACAGAATAATATGTAAAGAAACGTATCATTAAAGGCTAATAATAACCACTAAAATACACTGCTGACAAAAATGAGGGGGTATTTTAAAATGAATATGAAGAGGATTCCACAGGAACTGCTCCTGCAGGATAATCTGATCCTGTCTATGCCCCATCACTGTCAGTGTGTTTTTGCACTCCTGGATGACCATACACCCTACTGAACAGTCAATGTGGCGGCACTCTCGTCCAGTTTGACCTGCTTCTGTTCAACCCTTGAATATATAACTTGCTACTAAATCACCATAACTGAGTTTACATTTCATTTGAATAGTAGAACAACTTCCTTTGCTTGTCTGATGATCGGATCATTTTCATTTTAAAATATCCATTCATTTTTATAAGAAGTGTATATTGTTTGCGCAACATTTTTAACATTAGTCATATTTAACAGGTAAACAATTGACCACCTAGATAAATAAATGTTTTTAGAATGTACCACATGGTACAAAAAAAATATTGGCAAACTACAATGCAAACTCCACAAAGGCAAAGTCCAAAGTCAGAATCGACTCCTGGATGGTGACCTCCAGCACTGCCTTTGCCACCATGTCACCCATAATTTTTATATATATATATATATATATATATATAAAGTTTAATTACTGCAGTGTCTATACTTCCTATAACTAAAGATTAAAAAATATTTAATACACACTTTTTAACTGGCTTTGCTGCTAAAAAATTACAATACTTTGTTATTTTAAATGTATTTTAAATATACAAAATCTCATCAACCTTCAAAATGTGTTACGACCAAGATATTTGTACTATTTCACCGTACCTGCGTATGCAGTCATATAGCCTGACCTGTATGTAATGTGGGGTGTTATGCAAAAGTTTGGGCACCCCTGGCTCAATATATTGTTGCTGATTTTCTACAAAACTTAAATATGACATATTTATGCCCATTGTAATGCATTTCCCTTATAACACTAGGAAAAACAAAAAATCGCTTAACGTTCTTGTAACTCTTTGAAAACTTTGAAAAAAGATGTCAAATTTAGGCTGTTTTTGGTAAATGGTTACGTATATTATTGTTAATTAAAAAGTTACCTTACCTGACAACCTAAAAATCTTCCTTTATTGATTAATTAGTGAAAGTATATAAACTTTTACATAAAGAAGCTACAAATTTGAGTTCTTAAATTTTATTATACATAACATATCCATACTTATTCATTTAAAGCAGTTTAACTCATACTGACAGGAATTTAAGCTAAACAAATCCTCACCTGTAATTAAATTAATTAGCTGTGTGTGATCTATTTTCAGTGTTTATAGACATGGGGTTTCCAACTTACCTTTAATACTGCTGAGTAGGAAGATCAGACTGAGTGTCCTGAACACTGCCATGGTTCTTCAGCTGAAGACTCAACAATCTTCTTTATTATCACAACCATGCATACTTAACCCCTGGTCGGTACCTAGGACACACCCACTGAAAACTTACTCTCCCTCTCTCTTGCTCTCTGTCAATGTGAAAGTACCTTGACTCATACCTCACCTGCTACACAGCATATTTCAGGACATTTCTGTCAAGGAAATTCATC
Source organism: Parotocinclus maculicauda (assembly GCA_034780255.1). Taxonomy (NCBI): domain Eukaryota; kingdom Metazoa; phylum Chordata; class Actinopteri; order Siluriformes; family Loricariidae; genus Parotocinclus; species Parotocinclus maculicauda. The sequence goes on along the minus strand of JAUZSU010196521.1, from coordinate 4,034 downwards.
AAAATTCAAATAAAGTGTAGATCAAACTGCTTTACATTTAACATTTAGACTACATAGTGTGTACCAACACAAGAGTACCAACTAATAAATCAACTTTATTAGTAAAAACATTCCTAGTTAGAGCGATTCCTAGTGAGGTCATTTCATGCTTAACTCACCAAAAAAGGTTGCCAGTTGTACTATTTGTAAATCTAACCTTAGTTTTTTGGAGAATCTTAAGAGCAAAGACATGGGCTTACTCAGTGAAAATGATTTACTTCTGTAATTTAGTTGTCCTAGCCAGCTAGCTAAAAGCCGTCCTATTTCCTGATATGAGCTGTAACATTTTTTTTAATGCATGTTCTCTTAACCAGCTGATCTTAATGCCGCTGAACCGGGTACACAAGTAACTATTGTTCAAAGCCAACCTGTTCACATTCTAAATAACGATTACAGTTTTACACAGGCTCATTGTAAAGTTATTGTGAAAGCCTTATAGAAGTTATTTGGTAATTAAGTCATTCATTATTTGGCTATCAAAATAGTCATTTGTTGAATAACAATCATTAATCAAAGGAAATGGAATAGAAAAGAATATAATAGTATATTTATTATTTCACACACAGACAAATAGTGACAAGATATTTAATAATACAGTGACAGATTATGCAAGTTAACACAATACATACAAACATTTAACTACATAATAGACAAGTGACCTGGAGTAAGTGAATAAACAAATGAATGACTGAATAAAAGCATTGTGCCCATTGTGCCTCATGGCAACCCTATCTAGAGAATCTTTTGTCTTTTGTTTGGTTTGTTAAAGTTTCCTTTGACTGCATCCATCATGCCATTGTCAGAGCACTTCTTTCGCCTTCCCTTCTGTTCCAATCATAACTGACTTTTCCATTAATTGAATTCATCTTAGGACGAATCAGCGTTTGGTCACTATTGGAGCAGTTTGGGTCCATTCTGTGTCGGAGTTTGCATGTCCTCTTAGTGTCCACGTGGCTTTACTCTGGGTGCTCTGGTTTCCTCCCACAGTGCATGCTTTAGATTAATTGATTACTCTAAAGTGGCCCTAGTGTGTGAGTGAGTGTGTCCTACGATGGATTGGCACCCTGTCTAGGGTTGTTCCTACCTTAAGCCCAGTTCTGCCAGCTGGGATTAAATGAACAGCAAAAGTGATATGAATAACCTATGCTGGTTTATAGCCTTGTGCTTATGCAAACCTGACTGTGTGCCTAATTGGATGTGGAAATTCCTTCAGGTTCATGTCATTAAAGTCATGCAGAAATAATAAAATATTTCACTCCACACACCTGTTTCTCTTACTGTAGAGATAAATCAGTCAGTTTGATTAATATTAAAATTGATAGTCTTAAATTTACATGCATGTCTATGTTATGTGGGAGCAAACTCGAATATCCAGAGTAAACCCACACTGACATGGGGACAACATGCAAACTCCACACAGGTCATGGCTGGGATCAAACCAAGGATGCATGTTGAATGCAGGAGAAATGGACAGGTGTAGTGAAAAACGTGCAAGTTGTGGGATGCTTCTGTAAAAAAAGATGAGGGTCTAGTGATAGGGGTCCAATAAGGCACATACTGAGACCAGGCAACAGGGCGTCAACCAACAGATGCTCATTGGTGTATAAAAACAATGAAGACTATTCCTAGATGATCAGTGCTGAAGTGAGTCACAAAATGTTAATGATGCTTAGAAGTATGTGCCACAGCGCAGTGCCTCACACCCTGCTGATTATGGGATTGCGCAGTCATAAACCAGCCACAAAAAAACCTACAAAATGCATGCAAGCATCAGAATTGGACCAATGTCCCATAAAAATGTGTGCTTTGTATTCTCAATAGTAAACCTAGCTAGTATATTGGCTTACAGTTAGTAGAGTACTACATGATATAGTCTAAGAGGAAAAGGTTAGGCCTGACTTAATGTTCTGTCAGTGGTAAATTGGTAGGGATTGGACATGAATCCTCCCTGCTTGAATCTTCCTGGCCAATAATACACCCCATAAATTGATGAGCCACTGTTGTATACACTGTTTGGTGAAAAACAGTAAACACATCATCTAATTACCAATCTGTTATTTCAGCCAGACTCATATAGGCGTGGAATCCTTAGATAAACAGCAGCAGTAGAATACAGACTCTCAAAATGAACCCCATTATTTACCGAAAGACCTAACACTCATGTCTTTGGACTATGGGAGGAAAACGGAGTACCCAGAGTAAAACCACTCAGACACGGGGAGGACCCAGGGATCCCTGCTCCACCCTGGGATTGAACCCTGGACCTTCTTTCTGTGAGGCACCGATGCTACCCACCGATAAATCAGTATATAATAATAATGCCCAACCTCAAGGTCATGTTCTAAAATCTACTAGACTTCTAGGAAGAGTGAAAGCTGTTGATTCAACAAAGGAAAGACAAACTAATCTTAGTAAACATATTTGTTGATTTATTACTGAATGTTTTGATTGCATAGTGTGTATCTATGCACATACGCTTTATTAGGTGCAACTTTCTAGTATCATTGTTGGACCCTTTTGGCTTCAGAACTGCCTTAAACAAGGTGCTGGAAACATTCTTCAGAGATTGTGGTCCATGTTGACATGATAACATCATGCAGTTCCTGCAAATTTGTTTTCACCTTCTAGATCTGAATCTTCTGTTCCACTACATCCCATAGATGCTTGGGATGTGGTTACTATGGAGACTGTTTAAGTACAGTGCGGTCTTCTGCTGTTGTAGCCCATCTGCTTCAAGGTTTGGCATGTTTTTTTATTTAAAGATTATGGTCAGAATTCCTCGGTTGTAAAAAGAGGTTATTTGAGTCACTGCAGCTTTTAAATTAGCTTTAACCAGTCTGGCCTCTGACCTCTGGCATCAACAAGGTATTTTGCCAAGAGAACTACCCTCACTGAATATTTTCTCTTCTCTGTAAACCCTAGATTGTGTGAAAATCCCAGTAGATAAGAAGTATCTGACCCATACTACATTCAAAGTCACCTTTCTTCTCCATTCTTTTGCTTGGTTTAAAATTCAGCAGGTTGGCCTGACCATGTCTCCATGCCTAAATGCATTAAGTTGCTGCCATTTGATTGGATGTTTAGATATTTAGATATTAGCCATTGATCATGTATGTAATATTAAGAATGTGAGTGATAATGGAGGTCAATCTAATCAATCCATCTTTGTAATTAATATCATGGAGAACATTGCTTCAGCAACAGAGCATCAAACTAAACTTCCTGAAACTCAATTATGTCAGATTCCACATTTACATTTACAGCATTTAGCAGATGCCCTTATCCAGACTTACAACTGATACAGTCTTACAATTCAACCAATGGGTTTAATAATAGAGGGATTTGAACCCTGGAACACCAGGTCCTTTCAGGTCCAAAGTCCAGTACCTTAACCGCTAGGCTGCCTCGGTCCCTGCAGTCAGCACACCTGAGAAGAGTGAAACTATGTAGGTATGATGGTTAAAACATGATATTCTTATTACCTGATGTGTTTATATTTCTGACAACAAGAAGTCATGAATAGCTTATTGTTTTGACCTAAGATTATGAGACAAGATGGGAACAAGAAACCATCTGATTCAAAAGCGGTTAGCCTATTATATTTCATCATCTATTATACGCTGCCAGACCAAAAATATAAGTACTCCCCAATTTGTGATGGGTATACATTCCAACAAATACTTCAAAAAAGTTCGGATTATTCGGAATTAAAAAACCACCACATCTCGTAACAGAATGACCTGGCCCTAATGGACCCAGCAGGTTCCCACGTCATATAAGAGGCATGGCAGTTGCCATGGCAACTCTGAGGCTTAGCAGCTATACCCTGTCAGGAAGAAGGCAAGCCGCTACCCGTACCCTACGTCCCCCCATTACCCTGGTCCCGCTTGGCGTTGGACGGCGCCATCGGGACCCTGCCCGTCACATTCTGGACCCCGCCCTGGTATGGGAGTTCCAGCGTGATGGAGCTGCTGCTCTTGGTCCCTCAGGAGCGG
>JAUZSU010196510.1:0-11835 GCA_034780255.1 Parotocinclus maculicauda | reverse complement strand
GGGTCAGTCTGTCAGTAGTCAGACCATACACCACACACTGTATCAAATTGGTCTGCATGGCTGTCATCCCAGAAGGAAGCATTTTGCCTTCTAGAGATGATGCACAAGAAAGTCCACAAATAGTTTGCTAAAGACAAGCAGAACTGCAACCATGTCCTGTGGTCTAATGAGACAAAGATAATCTTATCTGGTTCGTGGTTGGATTGTGGGTCAAGCGTGTGTGGCTGCAAACAAATGAGGAGTACAAAGACAAGTGTGTCTTGCCTACAGCCAAGCATGGTGGTGGGAATGTGATGGTTTAGAGCTGCATGAGTGCTGGCGAATGTGGGGAGCTACAGTTTATTGAGGGTACCATGAATGCCAAAATGTACTGTGACATACTGAAGCAGAGCATGATCCCCTCCCTTCAGAAACTGCACAGTAGGACACAGCAAATTTTTACATGTTATACAAACTCTATACTGATTACTTTACATTGTATCAAAGTGTCATTTCTTCAGTGTTGTCCTATGAACAGATATAATAAAATAGTTTGTGAGGGGTGTATTCACTTTTGTGAGATACTGTATATATGCTCACTTTGAAAACACATTTGATGTCAAGTGTAACATTACCTGGTTAATGTGTTAGGAATAAAATTATGTGACATTGTTTATTGGAAATCAAAATTATCATCCAACAAAGGGTGGAATTCAAAGACATCACCAAACATATAAGCAAAAAAACAAAATTCAGCAAGCTAGTCCATTTAGTCGAAATGCCACTGCAGATGATAGTAGTTAATAATAATAATAATAATAATAATAATAATAATAATAATATGTCCTCCAAGTGCTTCTATGTAAATATAAATAAACCTAATGAGATGACAAATGTGTCCTGGGGATCTCCTCCTAGGTCCTGGACAGTCTAAAGTGGAATCTTTTTAATTTTTGGAAACTTTTAAAAATTTCGAGCAAACCCACTCCCCTGGATGAAAAGCAAACCCACACATGAGTGGTCTCAGGATGCTTCCCTGTTGGCATGACACAGGTAGCGCTCACCTTATATTTTTTATGTTTTTTCTTGGAGAGAAGTAACTACTTTGCTGCCTTGACACCAAGCCATCCTCCAAAAGCATTTTTGCATTCAAATGAACTTACACTTACACCTGCCCTTTACCATTCCTGAGCAAGCTCTGCACTGGTGATAACAGTCTTGTAGCTACATCTTTGTAAGAAGATGGTCTCGATGCTTGCTTGACCTTTCTGGGTGCCCTGAAGCCTTTTTCACTGCAATTGAACCAGTTTCATTGAAGTTCTTGTTAATTCAATAGATGCTTGCTTGGGGGGCTATCAGCAAATGCTGCCCTTTAAAAGCAACCAGTCTGCTCTTCTAATCAGCATGACAGAGTTATGTCAGCTGTCTTGTCCTCATTAACCTACTCTCCTGAGCTAACGAGATCATCACTGAAATTATGTTAGCAGGGCATTTTTAATGGCTGAAATTTTTTTGTGATATGGTAATTTTTATGACAGGAAATGACTTTGCATCTGATCACTCTTCACAATCTAGAGTTAATAAAATTGCCACTATAAAAACTGAAGTGAACTTTGTGGAAAAAAAAACTAGGCCACAAATGTATATATGTCTGTCTGTTTATCTATCTACATTTATACTGAATTTATACTGAATGTATCATTCTATCTATCTATCTATCTATCTATCTATCTATCTATCTATCTATCCATCCATCCATCCATCCATCCATCCATCCATCCATATATACATTTTCCCATTTTTAGCATTGCACACTATATGATGCTATTAAGACGTCATTCTAATTAACCATCCTGTTGTGTTATAATTGGCTCTACATCCTTGCTGTTCATGGTCAAACTTAAACCAGCTAAAGTATTAACCTATTACACCTTCTGTCAACAAAATGCACCTACTTTTAATCCCATTTATTTTATACAGTTAGACATGGAAACTCTATTAAAAGATTTGCACATCTTGTTAATCCCATGTATTTAGATCTGATGTTTTTCTAAAAAAGTGAATTTAAACTAGTTATCGTTAATTTTGTGGTTTTATGTGTTTTGTAATGGCCACATGTTATGTGAGTTAAATGACATAGTGACACTGAAAGCATGTTTTGCATATAGGAAAATACTGGAGCAACATGAGGGTTAAGTTTTGGAATATACTAGCAAATTATTCATTAAAATTATAATATGTTTAAAATTATATTTGAACTTTAGTTTTCACTGTTTCAAAGATTCCCTTTTTTAATACACCCTATCTGTGGTCAGTTGTATAAACACTGTATGTATATACAGTATATACTATATGGGTGTCTGTGGATACTGACAGAGCGACCCGGTTGCAAGTCCCTAAACCTGCTCAAAAGCAAATATGAGCTTTCATTGTTTCCCTTACCATAAATATTTCTGTTTATTAAATATAAACATAGGTAAAATAATGTTTACCAATGAACTGAAGAAATGTAGAATAATCCAGGTCAGATCTTATTTTTATTTTATTTCACCTTGCTTCTGTTTTTCTACTTAAAAATTGACCTTTAAATTGACTTGGGTTTCACGTTCCTTAGCAATTTTACTTATGTGACTTGGAGTCAAAGTCAAAGACTTGGAGATCTCTTTTCAGTCCATCTCTTCTCTCTCTCACTGGGTTTGCCTGGACTGTTTTAACAGGCTTGGTCTGATACTGGCAGATAAATCTCCAGCCGAGGATAAAGTTCAACTAGATAAAATCAAACAGATGTCGGCGGAGCGACTCTCTCTCCGTGACCCATAAAAATGCTCTCATCAAAGCCGAGAATCATTTGTTTTGAATTATGACTCTGTTATGGGACAGAGGGAGGAGAGAAGAGGGCACGGAGAGATGTTTGCAGTGGAATGGGATCTGTTTGTCTGAAGCCAGCTCGAGGATGCCTGGGAAAGTCGCTACTCACACACACACCATAGGGCAAGTCTGATTGACAGCTGCAAGATAAAACTTGAAGGCAGCAGGACCAATGGGAGATGGACGATAAAAAAGGCATGTATATTAGTGATGTAATAAGCCGGGATGCTAAAATGAGGCATGTGCATTGAAAATAAAAAGCTATGTTAGGGAGATTTTGTTATGCTTACTAAGTTTACCAATTAATGTATTGGGTTTGATTGTTTGTTTGTTTGTTTATTTTGTTTTGTTTTATTTGTTAAAGTGCATTCATATTAGGATATTAATTTAAAATCAGGTCAGGGAACAATCCCCCCAAGACAACATTGACTATGTGTAAGTGTTTCAAATCAAAATTGGTGATAAGATCTTAGGCAAACCCAAATAACAAGCTTATGAACTTGAGCAAATGTTTGCTTTTCTTCGGCTCATCGGACACACATGGAATTTTCGCTGTTTTTATTCCCGACAGTGCCATACTGGGGTCATATTTTTTAGTGAGGGTTCATGGCGGGGTTAAATAGCTGTTTTATCGCTGAGATCTGGACCCCAAAGCGAGGAAGTGCACTTTACCTGCTGGCTTTCTTTCTGCCCTTCAGTGCTTAGTGATGTATGTTTTCACAGAGGCAAGAAATACGGTGCGTTCTGGTCCTCCGATCTCCGAGCACGGCCGTAATTCAGCCACTCAAGTGTGTTGTCTTTCTCTGAGCTCAACAATAAACTTGTCTTTAAAGTGTGCGTAACATCGGAAGCCCAGGGGTCAGCACGTGAGAATCAAGGAGAAGAAAAGTAGCATTTTTGAACCTGTGCAGAAGAAAACTGACTTTTAACCTTTCAGAGCCACTGCATTTCTAAGTGTTCATGCTTAAGGCAGCTTATACTGCCAGATAAAACAAAACAAAACAATGTCATCCCTCGGTGAAGATGGGAACATAGTAAAAAGGCCCAATTTGCTCTCTTATCATTGGCTTCCCAGTGTTTGTGTACAATTAGAGGATTGAGACAGAACGAGGGAGAAGTTGGAGCTAGTCCTTTCTACTTTTTTCCCAATCTCTTTTTATCTTCTGTTCTTGACCTTCTTAGTCAGTCACTGAAGCATGTAAATCTATTTGACCATTCAACTGCACATGGCAAATTTACAGCTTTTTTTTGTAATCTGGGGCAATGCAAAAATAAAAATAAAAATCAGCAAAGCAGGACAGCCAAAGGACAGACAGAAACACAAATGCACCCATAACCATATCTAGTACAAACATAAGAATATATCTTCCATTTATTTCACGCTTTCAATCAAAATGTGGCACATGGGTTGCACAAAGGCCAAAAAAGCTAGTGTCAAGCTACATTTATATCTGTGCCCTGTTTTCTCTGGGGATAGGTGCTAAGGGAGACGTGACTCTGTCCTCCAAATGTGGGGTTGAAACATTGGACAAAATATATATGAAAAAAAATAATGAATAAATAAATGACTTAGGAAGTAAGTAGAATTACTTATGGTTAAGTTAACTTGGTTTGTAACTGATTTGTTGGGGATTTACAAACTTCACTGCTAATATCAATATTAATACTACTACTACTACTCCAACTCCTTTTAGTAGTAGTAACAGCAGCGGTGGAAATAAAACGAGCAGTAGTAGGATTTGTTGTTGTTTTCAAGGCCATACTTACAGAATATAAACACTTTGTTACTAGGTTGTTTGCAGAGGTGGTGAGTACCGAAGTACAAGTATTTAAAATAATAGGGCTGTACCTGTGATTGGCTGCTTTCACGTCTTATTTTACTGTTTAGGCTGGAAATGTCAGAGAAATAAAACTCATGGAATCCCAAGGAAGTGATAGCATCAAGTCAGCTCCCAAATATTTCTTGGGGGATGCAATTTGTCTTCTAAAGAAACAACAGCTCACATTTAAAAATTTTTTTATTAAGTTAGGTACATTTATTTTTTAGTTTAGGTAATTCCTACAGTTCAGTGCATTTTGCAAAATCAGCAGACAAATGTATTTATTATGTAAAACATAATAATAAAACATTTTAAATTAAAATATTGCTTAAACTTTGTAATATTAAGCATGAAGAATGTTACGTTATGTTATAATTTAATGTGAGCTCTGTCAATGTACAGAATGATATATACAGTAGAATATATATATATATATATATATATTACAATTCAGGTATATAGTATTTAAGAATTGGTTGTCATAATACCTGCTATATTACAAGTATTATTTGAAATACTAAGTATTATTATTTCTAGTATTATGATTATGATTTGGTCCATTCCAGGAGCACTAATTCCAAATGTTCAGTTTATTTAACACCCAATAAATTATCCCCATTGCAAGAACAAAATGCTTTATTTCATTGTGTTTCAGTTTGTGGTTACAATATTTTGTGGTGTCTTTTCATACTATATCAGATTATTGTTTATTTATTTATTTTTAATAATAAAAGCATTCTTGTCTTTTGATAAGACAAGGATGGATATGTCTTTGAAAGTTAAAAGATATTCTTAATGCCGACGGATAAATCCATAGATATGATTTTCATTGTGTGTGGTAATAAATTTCCACACCTGATTATGTAACAGTTTGCAGGATCCCTGAGTCAACACAAGCTCTGGCATTCATGCTGGCACTGTGTCAGTGAAAAGTCGAATAAGAAAGAGCTTTGTTTTCTAGTTAGTAGGTCTGCTTTTCCCTGTTTCCCTTGTCTACATACCAGATTCTTAGGATCTGAATTCACACTCTTAGGATGTGAAATTTTGTTGATTTGTTTTAGCTATTTAAAAGGAGAGTTGTATATGATGTCAGTGTTTCACAATACCATTCTGTATTTATATACAAAACAACCCTTATTATTTTCTAATCACCCACCAAACTCAGGGATAGACTCTGAACCACCTTGCCAAGTAAACGAGAAATGGTTGACTCTTGTTAGTTCCTCTAATAGAAAAGCAAAGTAAAGCATTCTGTTTTGACTCCTGTATATTCTGGTGGTGGTGCCAGTCCAATCCAAGATTAAAATCCCAGTCTTCAAAAACTGCTGGTTTTACTATTTGCTCTCATCTCTCGGCGCAGTTTTCAGTTTTCAACAAGCCTTATAAATTAGCAACGAGAACCGAGGTACCACTGTATATAGATACATTATGAAAATCAAATGCAGTGAAGACATTGCCTATTACTGGGCAATGTCTGGTGGAATGTGCAATGATCCATTCTGATTACAGTATTAGTCAGACAGTGAAGAGCTGTTGCCACCCAAGCAGTAATATGACTCATTATAGTGTTTGATTGCTGCAGCAGCAATACATAATTTGTATATGTGCAGAAACAGCAGTAAGTAAAACACCATACAAACATGTGTACTGTATCTGTTTAGTCTTGTCAGAGACTAGACAACAGTTATTACAAAACGGTAATGAAATAACATTATACCATGTTGAACAACTTAAAAAAAATGGATTGACTTCCCCAATGGCAGGTTAATCAGGGGTCCTTAATTACACATTTGCTATAAGTGCAGAAGATTACGTTAAGTAGTGATCAAAAGTTTTTAATCACCTATCAACCATCAATAATTCTGGCTTTCAGAGACATTTTAGTTTTTCTTTAAGAAGCCCTCATATTCTGCACTCATTACCAGTATTAATTGCACCCATTTGACCTGTCCACACCCTCAATCAATCACATTCCAAAGCTCTCCATCATGCTCAAAAGCAAAGCGCTATCTAAGGACACCAAGGACCAAATTGTAGATCTGCACAAGGCTGGGATGGGCTACAGGACTACAACTTGGTGAAAAGGCAACAACTGGACAAAATGGAATAAACACAAGGGTCAGTCTTCTTAGGTCTGAGGCTCCATGCAATGTCTCAGGATGGCATCTCAAGGATGATTCTGAGAAAGGTCAGGAGTCAGCCCAGAACTAAATGGAAGAACCTGGTCAATGACTTGAAGAGAGCTTTTCTGAAAAAGTGACAGGATAACTGCACCGTATTGAAGGGAGGATAGAAGGAGTAATGTATTGCAGGATTTTGGCCAACAACCTCCTTCCTTCAGTAAGAGCATTGAAAATGGGTCATAGCTGGGTCTTCCAGCATGAGAATGACCTGAAACAGCCACAGCCCGAAACCTGAAAGATCTATAAAAGATCTGTATGGAGGAGTGGCCCAAAATCATGGTCACTATAGGAATTACAGGAAACATCTGACCTTTGTAATTGCAAGCAAAGATTTCTGTACCAAATATTAAGTTCTGTTTATCTGTTGTATCAAATACTTTTTTTAATGCAATATGTAAATTAATTATTTACAAATCATACACAATGATTCTCTGGATGTTGTTTTTTTTATTCTGACTCTCACACAAATTTACTTATGATAAAAAAGTAAAGAGCAATCCATTTTGGAGGTTGGAAAATTAGCACTTAAATAACTATAAATATATATATGAATATTTTATTTTATATTGTTATATTTTCTATTTATACAATTTTGATGTTACCTCATATATAACCTAATGGTGCAAAATGATGAATATGTTAGTTAAAAGTTAATTATACTACTTATATAGTCTTTTAAATCAGATTAATTTACATGTGCAGTCATCAACAAAATGAATTCAATATTTCAATACTGAAACTTTTCCTTAGCAATTTGGTGTGTGTTTGAAAACTTTTAAACAGTTTAACAGTATCGCATTTTGTTTTTTCAAAATCATTGTAAGAATACTGAGTAATAACACATCGTACCATTGCCAAATTAAAATGTATTTTTAATTTATTTTAGTTCAGGGAAACATGGATGAAGACAGAAAATTAATTAGCAAAGTTAGTTAGGTTCAACTATAGAAAGTAAACAATGAGTAATTTCCCTTTACAAAAGGTAAATGTTTTAAAAACAGTTGATGTAAATTGTATGGGGCTATATTTGGTGCTATTACCAATCTTCCTAAGAGTTGCAAGAATTTAGCTAAACATATTTTATATGTGTGTGAATGAACATTCAGTTGGAACTAATTATTACCGTGTGTGTGGATCATGACCGTAACACCACAACTTTGGCCTTAATTTATACCTTTATGTTAAGCAAATGTTGATTTATAGAGCTAGAATAAGCTAAATCAGTTAGATATTTCATGTATAATGCTTGTAATTAAGGAATTGCTTTAATACTACCAACAACAACACCAATACTACCACCACCATCACTACTGCTACACTACTGCTGCTAATAATCATAATAAGTGTAGTAATTTTAATAAAGATCATCATAATAAATGCAACAACAAAGCCATGGTAAAAACATATATAGTAAGTATACAAAAATAATAGTAAGCACGAACTGTCATAATGGATCTCTTTATGTGTGTGCTTATGTGATCATATGGTTCTTAGTGGCCACCATATAAAAGATCTAGGGTCCTCAGAAGGATCGGAACGTTTAATATTTTTTATTTTGCAAAGGCAAGAAAACTTCAATTGTTTTTTTAGAAAAAGAAATGCCACTTTTATTTGAAAAACCAGTAGAGCTAATAGCCTCCATTTTGTAATTGATGTTAGAACAAGATGTACTTAATGTAACAACAAAAACAGTAGTAATAATAATAATAATAATAATAATAATAATAATAATAATAATAATAATAATATATTTTTATTTATAATGCACTTTATTTGAACCAAATATCAAAGATGAAGGTGCAGCATTCATTAACTATAGTAATTATAGGATTTAGATTTTATAGTAATCCAGATTTAAAGTTTCTTATTTATCAAATAAGCCTGTAGTAATAGTTAACATAATAATAATAATAATAATAATAATAATAATATATTTTTTATTTATAATAATAATAATAATAATAATAATAATAATAATAATAATAAAGCTAGGAAACTAAATGTTTGAATAGTTGAACATCTTCCAGTCTATATGGGTGGGAATTAGTTAGTTTTGATGTTGCCCTTCTTTCTTTTTTTTCAGTATGTGTATGTGTGCCGCATGTGGGGGCTGCCAGCTTTTGTGTTTGTGTGTTTTTGTGCCTTGTGAGGATTACCTATGTAATTTGAAGTCTGATATGTGTCTTTATGATTGGAGGATGGGTGAACTTTCACACCCATGACCCAAGAGCACTGGCTTTATCCCCCTGTACAATTTATTTAGCATTACAGAGTAATCTGCTTTAGTTACTCATGTCTCATGTCATTGACCCATAGCTGCATTTTAATTTTTTATACCAAATTTATATGTTGAGTCTCAACATACCACAAAAAGACACCAGCCAGTTTTATTTTTGTTTTATTTGTTCCATTGTGCAAAATAATGTGTAATAAAACTATTATAAATTTAACAAATGTTAAGTTACTATTATTATCCATATGTCTTAAATTTTGGCACTCGTTTATATATGATGATATGCTATTAATAAAAAGTTTCTTGTAGTCACTTCTAAACACTACACAGCATATTGTATAGGAAACTATATTAATATACTATATTATTATAACCACTATACTTTATTATTATTTTTGGGGTTTTTAGATTAAATTGTTCATACAATGTATATACAATGTCAACAATTGTATAAATATTGCCTGTTGTGCTGTTACAACATTACTGGAGTACTGTGTACTACTACTACATTTTTTTACTATTATTATAATTATTATTATTATTATTATTATTATAATTATTATTATTATTATTATTATTATTATTACAGCAATACTACTACCACTAATAATATCAACAACACTACTACTACTACTACTACTACTACTACTACTAATAATAATAATAATAATAATAATAATAATAAAGGAATACATCATTAACAACAATGTAATTATAATTTACTGCATAATTAGTAATAATAACATATTACAATTAAAAAAAGATTTAATATCCATTCCAGCTTGCATTACAAAGAAACTGTGTGAACAAGGCTACTTACATTTAAGGCTGCAAGCCTAGATACCTCACCAAATTCATACACTAAGCCATACAATGCTGAACTCAGTGACAGATCTTGGCCAAAAGACAAGCTAAGCATAAAAAAGTTACATTTAGATACATAAGTGTTACATTTATTAATGTAAAATATTCATTTAATTAGGTACATTTACAAGAAACTTATTGTGCCATGCGAGAGAAGTAATGTGTTTATAGCATGGGACAGAATTTGCTGTCACAGTACTGACCCACCAATTCCATTTCTGTTTATAGAGCTATTAGTGCCCTATATGGTATGATATGTAGGAGGTAGGGTATGGTGAGTAGGGAACCATTTTGAATACATCCCATAACTATGGATGCTTGACAGGGTCAATGAGTAAAAATGTGATTTATGGTTTTAAAATCAAAATTAGTCAAATATAATGTTGCATTAAAACGTTTTTAGCTCATTAGCTATGACAGTCCTATTATGTATTTATGTATGTACAGTGTCACTGCCTTCAAACGGTATCAGTCTGTACATCTTGAAGAGTTTTAAAGATTACGGAAAAATCCAGGGTGTTCAAGATTTTTGCAAGGTGGATCTAACAAATCATTTAGCATATTACATAACACTTAAGGTTATAAAGTTAAGCTATGCTGAATGAAAAGCTTTCCCAACATGTATTATTACTAATTTCAGTAGGTGATAAATACAAATATCTTTGTTGCTAAATGTCGTATATGTAAATATTGTTATTAATAAAAATGTAATAAACAAGGTCATTGCTAAAAAGGTTCAGAGGGGAAAAAAGCGGGGATTGAAGAAACCCTGCAGTGGTCCTTTTGCAGCCGCTGTGTTGCACATTGGTTCTTCCTCTTATTACTACATGCAGGCTTTACCTTCTCTTTTTAATCAGAGCAGCAGATATTAGACTGCGCTGTCTACTGCGACTCTGATAGTGCAGGGATTTACAGGGGGATTTACATCTTCCTCTTCTTCCAGTTCAAATATCTGTGTATTCGCACATCAAATTATCATAGCTGGAGTTCAGCGGAACCCATCTGCAAAAATATCGTCAAAACAGATGGAGAGACTATGATGGAGAAAAAGGGATGGATATTTGATTTAGAGTTAGTCTAACACTGAGAGAAAACTGCTAGGTACAAATTTGTTAATATAATAATAATAATATTTATTATTATTATTATTATTAATAATAATAATAATAATAATAATAATAATAATAATAATAATAATAACCTTACCGATTATAATGTGTTTCTAAGGGACAACCATTGTTGTGCATTTCATTACCATTTTCACACCAAAATGTATAGTACTGTGCAAAATCTTAGGTCATCATTAAACTTGGTGTTTAAGCATCAGCAAAATGATCATATATAATTATTCCTCAGTCTCTATTAAAAAAACATACAGAAAATATGTACACAGCATTAAAAAACTGCAGAATTTTAAGAACTAACCCTAACCCTAACTGGCTACTTCAGGCAAAAATCAAGGCTGCTACTCTTCCAAAAAGTCAATTTCTGTCTTGTCATCAAGTGTCAATCTTGTATCCCAAAGCATCTGCCAGATGCTGCTATTGCTGAAGTGTGAGAGAAAGTAATACTATATATTTGCCACTGTGTGGTTTTTTATTATTGTTTTTTTTTTGTAATTTAGCTTTTTAATGCTTGATACAAATTTAGAGTATTTTCTGTTTGTATTTTAATATAGATAATAGCACAGTACTGTAAATATGATAAAACAATGCAATGTTCAGCATTTTATTTATTATTAATTGCTTTTACAATAACCAATCCTTCCAACAAGCAATACAACCCATACCTGTTCCATTGACCAATATAGCTGCTGAAAATGTAGGACTTTCCTTTTTTATTCCTCAGACTGTTCCATAACACTAACAAAGAACCAGATCTGATTTGG